>JARFJB010001876.1:405000-540000 GCA_036346205.1 Vesta saturnalis
CAGTTGATGAGCGTATCATTTAACCCAAACGAGGTGAGTAAACACTTATGCCAAACTTGGTCAAATGTCTTTGAGATATCTAAAGCGATTACAACTGTTTCACCGGACTGCTCTACTGTATTGTTCCAAACTTGGGTCACATATGAAAGAAGATCACCTGTTGAACGACTTTGCCTAAACCCATATTGGTGGTCACTAAGGAGTTTGTCACTTTCAAGGAACGTGAGCAGTTGCTGATTAATGGCTTTTTCCATGATTTTAGACAAAATGGAAGTGATGGCAATTGGTCGGTAGTTTGAGGGATCGGTCTTATCGCCTTTTTTGGGAATAGGTTGAACATTTGCTAACTTCCATGATGAAGGGAATTCCCCAGAAGACATAGAGATCGTAAAGAGCTTAGATAGAACTGGTACCAGTTCGGGGGAACATTTCTTTAAGACAATAGCTGGGATACCGTATGGGTCTATAGTTTGCACAAACATGCAATCTCTTTGCGAAAAGCATAAACTTAAAAGTATCATGAATTGTTTTACAAAAATATTTTCAATTTGGACAAAAAAAAACGTTTTTATGTACTTTTAGAAGTTTTATTATGTATCTAGTTTTTAAGCTTTACCATGTACCTATACATATAGTTTTATTTTAATAAACATTCTTTCCAAAAATTCGTTTTCGACTTTTTAAAATTTAAACTTCCTCCGTAAAAACTCAATATTATAAACTGTTACAATTCTAACAAATACTCCAATTATACAGTGTGCCCCATAATTAGCGTAAAAGATTTTAACGGCTTAAAATAAATAAAAAATGTCCAATAAACATATTTTTACGAATTTTTCCTAAGGGCGCTACAGCACCCAAAAAAGGGAACGTTAAGGGAGGTTTATTCACAGTATTTTCCCTGTCGTTGAGAGTAAAAGTCTGAAATTTGATATATACACTAAACTTTAAGTAGTAAAACATGTTCTGATCAAAAATTAGATTTTTCGATCGTGAGGGGACAAAATAACTATTTTGTGTGCAGTTTTGTTACTATCAAGAGTTCAATAAAACAAGGTATTCTTGTTCCACTTTGCATTTTCGTTACCAAAAGGAGCAGAGGATAATTCAAACTTTCAAGCTAGCCCGGAAAACAAATAAATCATACACAGCTAAAGGTTTGTTGGTTGTCAGTTGGAAAATGCAACGCTTTACAAACCGTAATTTAGCTGACGTACATTTTGTGTACGGTTTTTGCAGTGGCAACGCAATAGCTGCGGTACGAGAATATCGACGACGATTTCCTCGACTTAGACCTGGGCATAGGAAATTTTCAATAGTGCACAAACATTTAATAGAAAATGAATCCTTTCAACGTGTGACGGAACAAGGACGGCCAATAAAAGCTCATATCCATGAAAGTTCCCTTCCAGAAATTGAACAAGAATCACAATAACGAATACACCCAGATCAACGGTAATAGCAAAAAATTTAAGAGCTCCCTACTAAAATTATAAAAATTGTTCATTTTAGCTAGGAGTGCAGGTTTGGAGACTAGAAGATTTTCAATCTCGAATTCAATTTAATAGACATTAAATGATTTAGATGTTAATATGTTGTGATCTGGTAAAGCAACGTTTACTAGAAACGGAATGTTTAAAGTACGTAATACACATTCTTGAGCGGGCGCCAATCCCACATAGACGAAGCAACTTTCAAAACAGGTTTTATTTCAATTTATGGGCTGGAATTGTTGAAAGTCAATTAATTGGCCCTATTGAGATACCGTCTCGTCTTAATGATGACCGGTACTTACATTTATTAGAAAATGAACTTCCTGACTTATTAGACAATGTACCGTTACATGAATGTCAAAGACACTATTCACAGCATAATAGAGCATCAGTTCATTCTAGCGGGCGAGTACGAAATTGGTCAGATGAAAATTGTCAAGGAAGGTGTAACAAACTTCGAACGTGTTGTTAATAATTCACCTCTCGGTAGGCAACTAACGTGCATTTCGTGTCATGTGTGTTGCACATCATAGCTGCATAAAACATAATTTACTTATTTAAAGTGGAGCCTTCCGCGCACATCGTTTGCACATTCAGTTTCAGACATGTTCATGCCCAAAGCCCTTTTGGGAGCGTCGTTTTTTGTGCGATACTGAAAATTAGTAGATCATCCCTTTTTGCTCTGTTAAATATTTTTCATAAAAGTGCTGTACATTCTACGGTGCGTTAAAAGTTATTTTACAATGTTTGAGACGTTTGCATTTCAGGCACTTTTACTTTCACGTTTACTTTTTATTTTTTACTTTAACTTCACCTTTACTGTTACTTTTCACACGTTTATACACATCTAGGCAATTAATTATTTTACCGTTAATCCAATTTACGGTATTAGTACGATTGATCAAGAGTGACGTAATCACCTGCGTTAACGGGAAGTGGCATTCTAAAACCCCTTAATCCTGCAAATTTATTAATTTGGGAATTATAGCGCATACAAATCCAGATTTATTTCAACCCTGAAGTAATATTACGCAACAATTTCCAAAACGCTGACCCAGTATGCAGTCATTTCATTATCTACAGTGTGGCCAAGAATAATGTATTCTGATTCCATTAATTACTCACAATTTAATTATTCATTAGGTTATAACGTTACTAACATTAGCATTAAGGTATCTCCCTTTATAATTAAATATAGGTTGTGTAATAAAATGTAATTGTAGAATGAATATATTGTATTGTATAATGGTTTACTTGTTTATTCCATATTTAAAAACAAGTTGGCGTCCGAGTATTTAACTATTAGTTTCAGGAAGAAGCAACCCCGATTTTAAGGCGAACGTATCTAGGTACATGTAAATATGTTTTGGTTAATAAGGCAAATCGATAATTTTATGAACCTGGCCCACTTTAATCTACGACTGAGCATAAGGCACAGAATCTTGTAGTTACTACCGAAACTGTTAAGTAGCTAAAATTTGTATCCATGGATGAAGAAGTATACTTATAGAACTTATAGGGTTGTACACTAGGTTGCCATGGGTGTAGAAGTATACTTAGGGAACTTATAGGGTTGTACAAAGGTATGGACCAATAGTCTGGCCGGCGCGATCACCGGACGTGAATCCACTGAATTATTTTTTTTTCATTCTCTTTTCAGGTAGTTTGTACAACGACCTTTGGTGGTAAGTATGTACAACACATTATAGTGCAGTGCATTGTTTTATTAATCACTAATGTATAACTTTTTAGGTGAGATGGTGTTACCTATTCGGCTGCTCGTTTACCGTATTGAATTGGTTGACTGATGTGTTTTTATTTATTTATGTTCCTGATGGACGTAATATGGTAAGTAAGGCTCTTTGTATTCAATGGGCTATATTCTGACGTGTTTATTACCCCTCTTATCATGTTGTATGCATCTAATATTACTGCCTTTTGCATTTCTATGTACAATCCTGATGGCATATGTAGGGTTTCTAATGCCTTGTAGAATGAATATGGAATTTCACCCAGTACTCCGATGATGATTGGTATGATCACCTTCTCAACGTTCCATAATTCTTTTATTCCTCGCGATAGGGGAGTATAGTTTTTTACTTTTAATCTGCGGATGTTTTCTATGTTTTTGACATCCGGAATGGCTATGTCGATTAGAAACACCTTCTTTTGTTCTTTATCCTCATTTAGTATGGTTCATTGTGTTTCACGTAGCGGTCAGTTTGTATAAGCCTATTCCAGCATAGTGTCCCTTTGCCTGTTATTATGATATTTTTAGCTTGATATCTGTAATAAGGTAAGTGTTCAATTGTATGCTGGATAGTTTTAGCTACTTTGTTGTGTCTTTCGTTGTCTTCTTCTACGGTTAAGGTCTGACAACCGTTTATTAGATGTTCAATTGTTTCTGCCGTAGTTTGACACATTCTGCATTCTACTGTTGGGATACTAGGGTATTTTATTACATTTTTCCTGTATCCTCTTGTTGCCACCGCTCGATCTTGAATAGCAAACATAAAACCTTCTGTTTCAGGGAAAATATATTGCTGTGTTGCAGCCATCTACTACTGGTTTTGTAATCTATGTGTTCTTCACCTAAACAATTTATAAATTCTCCATGTAACGGCTTTGCCTTCCATTGTTCCATTTTTTGTACTGTAGAATGCATGTACTCTTGGGGTTGATATAAGGTATTATTCTTCATGTTTAATGGTGTGTAGTTTTCGTCTGCTTGCATGAGTGTCTTATAGGTGTTTAGTTCACGTTTTTTTTTAAGTGTACTCTAAGGTTGCTCATTTGATATCATACGGATTGGGTATGTCAACTACCCCCCTTCCTCCTACAGTTCGTGGAAGGGGGAATCGTTCGATAGAACTTCGATGGTGATGATTTCTTTGCGTTGTGAAAAGAACTGAGTCTCCCATTCATGTTTTCAAGACCGGTCGTGGTCCACTTAAGTATTCCAAAGCTGTAGGTGAGTATAGGTATTGCGTATGTGATTATTGCAGTAATCATGTTTTTACCAGACAGTTTCGTTTTTAGGATGGTTTGTCCCCTTACAAAATGCTTTTTCTCTTTCATCTTTTTTTGATTCGTAGGTGTGGTTTGCATCAACCCCAAGTACCTGTATGTTTCATCTTTTTCTATGCTCTTGATTTCATCGTTATTTTGTGTTCTTAAAGCATAACTATCTGTTTTTCCCATTTCCCCCTGTTTACAGCGTTGTGTTTATCTTTATGCCAATGGTAAAATTTTCTGTTATCTGTATTAACCTTTTTAGGTTGCTTTCGTATCAGCTACTAATTTAATATCATCCATGTACATGAAGTGAGATATTTTATTATCAGACTCTTCCAATTGAAGTACTCAGAAGTGTAGATAGCAGATTTAATGCTAGGCAAAACCAAAGAGCACTTAAGGAGCCTCCCTGAAATATTCCTCTTCGTATATTAATCAAAGGTGGTGTTTTCTGGTTGTTCCATTTCAAGTGCGTTTTTCAATTCTTCATCATACTTTCTAATATGTGGATTCACTTTATATACATGCAGTACTTCGATGAGCCATGAATATAGGACACTATCAAACGCATAGAGATCTTTACGTTTTCGTTTAGCTTCCTCGGTGATAATCATGTCTATCAGTAGCTGTTCTTTACAACCTTCTGTTCCTTTTCTACAACCTTTTTGTTCTCCTGAGATTATATGGTTCTTCTCTAGATGTTCAGAGATTTTTGTAGCCAGAATAGATGTTAGTAGTTAGTAGCGGTTGGAAGGCAAGTTATAGGACTATATTTGGCAGGATCTGGGCTCGTAGGGTGCAATTTTGGTATTAGATTGGTTATGCCTGCTGTCAGAGAAAGTATACTGTTTGGTTCTTTAATCATACTGATGTACGCTTGAGCAAGGTGATGGTGTGAACAGGTCAGCTTTTTTATCCAGTAGTTATGAATTTTGTCTATCCCAGGCGATTTCCAATTGGCTACATTTTTTAATACTTGTTGATTGTCTTCTGTATCTATTTGGTCCCACACCATCGTTTCTACTTATCCATTCTTAATTGTTCACTTCTTAACCAACTGTTTCTTTTTACGTGTTGAACTGCTACATCCCAAGTCTTTCCCCAGAATTTGTTTCCTGTTCGGTAGGTGTTTTGTTGTTTTTCCATTCTTTTTCTATATCTAATCTTCTATAAAATTGTTTTTGATTATTGCTAAACATGCTATTTTGCTTTCTTCCTAGATTACTCTCTTTGAACCTCTTTAGTCTCCAAGATTTTATTTTCAAGCGCTGTCTTATTAAATCAAGTACATCTTCATATGTTTGCTTATTCTCATTCTAGTGTTTCATGATTATCATTGTTACGTTTCGCATTACCTTTTTACTATTGTTACGTCTGATGGTTCGAAACAGGATACCAATATGAACTCGTAGCCTTTCTACTTGTTTAATTCGCATTTCCCATGAGGCTAAACAATTTGTCTGTCGCCGGGCTATATCAGTAAGATATGGTTTAGGTAGGTTTAATTCCAAAATAGTTAAGACTCCTATATATATATATTGAATTTCTTCATCTTCCTGGTGTTTGGTAATAATCATTTCTAGTTCTTCTGCCAAAAAGCTGACGTCGTTGGTCAAGCACGTTTTGTAAGTTTTTTGCAGCAGTTCAAGGTATGTTTGGGTCATTGTGTTGTAGAGCTCACGACAGTATGGTTTTTTGTCAGTTTCCATTTTAGTGATTTTGAGGCAGGAACGGTAAAGGTACACATTCATATCCTTTGTCCACTTTAACCGTGTCCTATTTCGAGCCTCTTGAGTGGTCTTCACATTATGTGGATGCAGCGTTTATACTGTCGGAATTAACGCTCCCGCAGAATGTCCATTGTCATTTCCGGGGTGTCTTTGTATTGCGGGGTAAGCATCACGACGGTTCCGAACCAAAGCACCCTACTCTCTGTTACTGCCACAGAGTTTGCTTCCTATTTTTGGAGCGCAAATTACTAACACACTTATAGGGGCGCTGACCCTATAAGCAGTTATTATTATTATTGCGTCAGAAAATAAATGTAGCTAGTAATACGATACGCCAAAATCATTTTCGAATCCTTCGTGCTGCCCAAGCTATACGAAGTCGAGCTAGAATGTGTTTAGAACAAAATAGAAATCTATTCGAGCAACTATTATCATAGTCATAGGTACATTATTAAGTAACGACTAAGAAAACACAAAATTGTGTAAACAACGTTTTCTTATTACAAACGTACTTTACTTTGTAGTTCATATTGTTTGTAGCTAATACGTCTGTTCTTTTATAAAACAATTAGTATGTATGAATCAACATACTTACTCCCTATTATTGCTATGTACGAGGGATGTCCGTATCCTAAGATACATTTTTGTATTACAAACAGACTACTTTATTCATAAACATACACTATGCACGACTATTTGACTTAAGTTTGCTCGTGTCACATTGTGTGAAAATCGTAAAGAAATTTAGTATTTTAAAATTGAAGGTGAAAAGTCTTTAGTCATAGATTACAGTTACACCCCTAATAAATTTGTTTATCGTTTGCCGTTTTATCGAGGAACTCCAGGTTCAATAAGTGAAGTCGGAGATTTCCAATTTAGCCTAGTGCTGCTCAGTAAAGGAACGTCTTAACCTATATTTAACCGGCGTCGGCATCGTCATTGTTCACCGTGTTTTAAGAATTCTTATTAGAAGCTTTTCTCGTAGTTATGTAAATTTGCAGATCTATATGAACTATATTGTTGTCACGTATGTGGATTTATGAGGATTATAGGCATTACCGTGATTTTTAAGAGTAATAGAAAGGTATCACGTGATAATATTTGGTAGAAGTTAAAGTGTCAGAGTATTACTTATATGGGTATTCACAAATAAGGTTATTTAAAAGAAAGTGCGCACTCAGGATTTTGGTAAATTTGTTGTGCGACGCTTTAGAATAAAAGTGTCAGGTGAAAATGATGGAATTTGGACCAGAACAATGAAAATTACGGACGCGGTGAAACGACGCTAGGTAACGTTATTTTCTTGCTGTTATAACTTGCGTTGTATATTAATATGCTTGTTCATGATAATATTTGGTGTAATTTGAAATTTTAATCAATGTTCCAATGTCATTGTAGTGCTAACGTTTTGAAATTCAGAAATATTTTCTTATAGTAATAAAGTAAGTTGGATTTCACTGAATTTTGATAAATCGAAATTTCGTACATGCCGTAGATGATATATTTTTTTATTATTGTCATTTGTACATTGTTGCCTACGCAAGTAGAAGTAATTGATCCCTGACATTCGCGACTGCTGTTGAATATGCAGCATTATTTTTTTTAGGTGTGAGGTTTTGTTTTTGGCAAATTACTTTTTGTTTACGTACCGCTGTCCGGGGAATGTTCCATTGATTGTACTTGTCCCTTATATACATTTTTTATGCTGTTCTTTTAATCATAATATAGTTATTTGTCGTGTCATTTTTGGGAATTTATTTACCGACAAATTTGATCGAAATTAAAGCCATTAACGTTCAGAAATGTAAAGTAAGCTTTGTTGATGCATATTAAGTGACGCTTAATTAAATTATAGGAACTTTTCAATATTCGATCGTGTATACGAGCAAAGTGAAACAAGAATACCTTTTTTCTTGAGGAAAACGTAGTCTAATTAATTTTGTTACAAATTAATACAACTAAAATCATGCTCGAGAAACCTTTTCAAACCACTGCCACTTTATATCTTTATTATTAGGAACCGCATTTTGTTATTTCTTTAAATTAATTCGAATTAATTTTATTCTATTATAACTTTAGAATTACACGACCTATTTATATATATATATATATATATATATATATATATATATATATATATATATATATATATATATATATATATATATATATCCGTCAGCGACGGAAGATTGTGGCTTCGCTGTTGATTTTTGATTAAAATCATTTATACAAAAGTTATATGGTTCCAAGACGTGCACAGCGCCAGCTAGATCACCCGATCTGACTTTCATGGACTATTTTTTATGGGGCTACATTAAAAATGAAGTTTATAGAACATCGCCGACTACTGCAGAAAATATGAGGGAAAGAATTCAACAAGCGTTTCGTAATGTATGCATAATTTACAACGTTCCTACAGACAACGATTGAATTAGTGCATTGAGAAAAGAGGAGGCTTGTTTGAACCTTATTTATAATTTTTTTAAGTGCACATTTGCATATATTTGACTTACAAACTTCTTGTTCTTGTTCATTGTTTGTTTATTGTTTCAATATTACATTGTTTACTTTAGTTTTAAAAATATTTAATAAAATTAATTATTACTATTACTATTCTGGTATTGTGAGTTGAAATCATGGCACTTTATTACATCGTTACGTTATAAAATAATTATAGAAAAATGAAAAAAATGAAAATTATTTTAAAAACTAAATTTTAGCGGTATCAATGTATTTAGATAAAAGTTAGGTCTTTAAGAGTACTATTCGTCCATATCAAAATATACAGGGTGTTCCATTTGAAATAAGAGAATTGATGTACGTTGAACACGGAGCCTTCTCTCCCCTATTCAATATATCAATAAAACGTTTACATCATTTCAAAGCCTATACTAGCTTAATTATATCCCTGAACTAATTTGTCTCAACTTAGATAAACCAAGAATTATTTTTTATTTCTAACCCTATATTCAGGAAAAAAATACATTTTTGTTAAATAAGTTGGCATGTATACAAATGTATACATCGTTGAAAAGCTTATACATTAGGCTATCCAAAAATGTAATGATATACAGGGTGTTCCATTTAAAATAAAAAAGTGCTAAAATATTTTTGAGTTGTGCAGGTTTTAAACAAAATATTTAAAACGTGTCTAAAAACACCTGTATTTTAAACAAAAAAAACCTTTTAAATGTTTTTTTTTGTAGCCCTTAAAAACAGGTTTCTGTGCAAATTTAAAGGCGAGTAGATGGAGAAAACAGTAAAAAACTTTGGAGATAAAAAATAATGGATAATTTCAATAGCTATATACATTTATTAAAAAAATACAAAAAAAGAACTAACTCTTACAATTAATTCTTCCATGAATCAAACATAAGTACTTTTCTAAACTAAAGAAAAAGACGCAAAAAGACGCTAAAAATAATTTATATATAATTATTATTAATGAAACTTAAGTAGTTACAATTTACAATTCCAGAACTTATTCATATTCACAGTCAGATTCATTTCCGCTTTGTCATTTGGAATTTAAGTTTAAAAATAGTCACTAGCTTTGCAGATTTCTGTACCTTTAATCTGTTTCGAATTTTCGAATGCACAAGCCCGAAAGATGTTCTAGTCCAGCAGAAGAAGCAACTACTGTATCGAGCTGACAAGTTAAAGTAAAAGTTTCCTCCTTTTATTTGGCTTTTCTGAGCAGTCAACCAGGTTGAAGGGTTGGTATTAGAAGTTGTCTTACATAAAAATTCATGAAACGCCGTTGCCCTTGCGCGGTATTTTATTATGTCAGGCATTACTAATGAATAATTGCGGTCTACACACTCGAAAGCTACATTTACCTCTTCCTCCTTTAATCTTGCACTCGTATACCTGAGATTTAGAATATTCACTAAAAAGTGCGCCGAGGATAGAACCATTTTCAAACGCGCTTTACAGGCTTAGATCTTTAACTTAAAAAGACCGTATGATGCTTCTGTTAACATCAGCTTCTGCTCAAACTGCGACAATAATTCTAATCAATATTCTGTGACGTCACTAGTAAGGCAAGTGTCACTTTTTCTTTTTTTTTTAATAATTGTGATCCTAAACAGACCAAGTTTGGACTACCGTGCTAAAGCACTTAGGAGAGTGGATAGGGGGATATTGAATTAGCAAGAGATGCCTATGAACGGCTACCTTACATTTTTCATATCGTAAGTTTATATCTAGAGTTTAGAAGCCGTGTAGAAGAATGGGGATGAGGCCGGTTTGGTACGACAAGTTGAGATTTGTACTGCATATTGATGATGTGAATTAGCGAACCGAGTATTCCCAGCAAATGTGGCCTGAGATAACATCAAATAATGTAATTCAGCAGCGCAATAGCCATTGTAATACCGATAATACAAAGAAAGAACTAAAACGATTCTTCTATATTCAACGGACTATATGTCACAAGATCATTTATAAGCCTAATCGGTCTTTTTTGAAGACAATCAACGATATCGAGAGCGTATTGGGAAGCACCAACCCAGAGGTGAGAATTATATTCTAGATGAAGTCGAATTTGGGCCGTATACAGCAGAAAGAGTTGTCGGGAGGTAAACTACTGCTTATATCTTTACAAAAAGCCTATTTTGCGAGCAGCTGCTTTAGTAACTGACAAAAGATGGTCAACCCATGATAGATATGAAGATACAGTCATACCCAACATAGTAATAAAAGAGTCTTAAAACTTAAGATCGGAGCCATTCATGCTTACAATAGATAATTAATAATTAGCGTTAAATTTAACTAGATTATTACTTCCCCATTCAGGCATACGTTGAATGCCTTCGTTGATTGAAATTGCTATTTCAGCTTTACGGTGTTGTTTTGAGATAGAAGGTGGGTTACCATTATACTGTTTTGAGATAGAAGGTGGATTACCATTATACATGAACTATAATGAAGAATGCAGTCGTCAGCAAAGCAATGGACCGGGTTACTCGTTGAAGAAACAAAATCATTTATGTATAGCAGAAAAAGTAAAGTTTATCATGATAAACTGCAATTTTTCTGATTTTCTTGTTTTTTTTTTTGAAATTGATATCATTGACTTTATGAATAATGGTAGGGTTTAGTGCACCTCTATGTTCTCGACATATCAATACATGACCCTAAAATATCGGCTAGGCTATTCCACCGCGTGTGGCATGCAAGAATTAGAGCTTTCGCATTTTTCTGTTTATATTTTCCTGACGCAAAGGTGACATTTCTAAAATATTTTAAACTTTGTGTTAGGTGCTCTTTTATTCCAGATATTTCAATGTCGTGGGCCAGAAGATTCATAATATGCGTGGAACAGCCATAAGTTAAAGTAGGTATCTTTTCCAGAGAGTTAATCAGATCTAGGCAACTCTGATGTTTGCCACATTTGTAGCATTATCAGCAACAAATAACGTGATATTTGTAATCGCCAGATCAAACTTTTATTGATTTAATAGCTAGAGATTTAGCTAGCCCTAAGCATGAAAATTATCCTCTGTGCTGATCGTATCTAGTAAATAAACTACTACATATGTAGCTGAAGCGTAAACAATGAATGTTTGACAATCTATTGAGAGTCAAACATACTGGCTTCTCTGCGTTCATTTTCTAAACTGCTGTTCCTAATAATCTTCCCACAATTTATTTGCAAGTGGGAGGTTTATATACATGAAGGTGATTAATTTTTTGAACTGCAGTTGCTGCCAAAAACAAATCGTGCCACTTGTAAATAATTTTTTTTTGTCTGGAAACGATGTTCGGATTGAAAAATTTGAGATGGTCAATGAGGTTCGTTTCCTTTTCTTACCGACGGTGCTGCGATAAAGTAGAGATTGAACTAGGTTAAAATAACAATTATCTACCTACCTACATACATATCCAATGTATCGAATTCTAGATATTAAATTAAAGAATACATTTTAAAGATAAAATTAAAATAAAAATAAAATTGTAAACAAGTTAACTTTTTATACTTCCCACGCGTCGATTAATTTTAACTTGATAAATTTGTTCCAAATAGAATTTTTTTTCCGACCGACACTAGTCATAATACCTATTAATATTTTTAATTTAACAGTAAAAACAGTTCGAAAAGCATAATTCGGCAAAAGAAAATAGCTTAGATAAGGTTGGATGCTTGGTTTGGGTACTTATTGTTCTTTTATGAATTCATTTATGAACTTAAAACCATCAGCACTCAGCATAAGGACAAGAGTACTAACTGTTGTAAACGCTATATGCCTATAATAAGCATAATACAATGTTTCTTTGGAGAATTGGCATAAGTACATTTTATAAACATGCTTGAAATTTAAACCGCCAACCGAATACAATCAACTAAACATATCAAGTATCTACTTGCATTGCAAAGGAAAGTAACTCCAGCACGACCGGCGACATGCAAAATAAGGTGTTTTACACACAATGAAGTTCCTTTTTTAACCCTCCTATTGCGTTCGGGTCAATATGACCCAATCGCATTCTTCTGATGTGCATAATTCGTTAATTTATTTAAATATTTCGTTGCCACTGCATGACCTTTATTTCATTACTCTAATAACGGTGTACCTAGATTGATATTAGAAAATTATGATTAGTTTTTTTTAATGCATTTGTTACACTCACTGTGTTTGGGTCTATATGACCCGGTGATTTGTGTGGTTCAAATTAGAAGAACGAGAAGCAGATTATTATCAAACAAAATACACCCACGTACCACACAAAATTAAAAAACACCGAACGCGTTTCGATAGCTACGCTGTCATCATCAACAGTCGACTAGGGCGAACTAAAGAAAATTTCTAACATATATACCATCAGAGAGTAACGCTTCGTTGCTTATCTGGTGTGAAAGTGAAAGTTGCGAATTTTGATAGATCGTTTAGTTTGCCCCACATATATTTGTACACAATTTTTACAACTAATTTTATAAATTCCCGACCTATCCTGCTTATCCACTTTATCTTTTGGATTGCCTAAATGAGTTTGCAAAGTATTATCTGAAGTAGTGACTGTTTTCAAATTAATTTTGGAAAAGCTTTTAGATAGACCTTTTGTATAAGCAGGATAGTTTGGTAACTTTACATATTTTGTTTCTATTTGTTTCTAATTGTATGCAGCAATTCCTTTAATAGCGCGCAATTCTTTATTATAATTTTTAACTGAAAGAGGAAAATTAAGCAATCCATGAACCAAACAGTTAAAAGCCTCGAGTTTATGCTGTCTACAGTGATTTGAGTCATTGGTTATGAATCTTTTAGTGCTAGTTTCCTTACGATAAATATCTATATAGTCCTGCCAAGAAAACAAAGTCTCTGAAGGTGGCGCTTTGATGCCCTTGTCTGAAAGGTACATTCGGGTTAAAAAGTATCAAGGCGGTAAATTTAAATGTGACGTGCTGGTGATATTTGTATTAACTAGGATTTAATTGACTACATTCGTTAATTTTCTCACATTTGGGGTAATTACATGAATTACAAAACTCAAGTCTCCTCAAAAAACAATTTTTCTTAAGGTCACGCTTAGATTGAAATAATTGTAGCGTGAATTTAAGAAAAATTACTTTTTGGGGAGATTTTAGAGTTTCTTGTATTTCATGAACTAGGATTTTATTAAGTTCAAAATATTAACAGTAAGGTCAGGTGAATACTCAGTATTCGAATTACTATTAGCTCATAATTCAAAACATTCAAGAGAATTTACAAATAAATATCGAAACTAAGTTATTTAAAAGTTATTAATAAAATATACTTAGAAATTTTATGAAAGCTAACAAAAATTAATAACAGGCAAGTTCATAATTAATTTTATGAAAAGGATTAAATTGAACCTCCTTCCTCTTCATCTTCGTCATCACTACTAGTTTCCTCGTCATCGGAAGAACCTGTGTTTACGTTAAAAGATAAACTTTCCACTGCTTCATCGAGCAATGCATCACGTTCCTACATTTCTTGTGCTATATTGTCAACGTGAGCACAATTCTTTTGCCAGTCCGATACGCTGATATCGGCAAAAGCTTTTCGAACTAAATTTACAATTTCACTACCGCGTTGACCAACATTGTTCATTGCAACCTTGTGTTTTGCTAAACTTCAAATTAATTCTATCGGATTAAGCTCACAATGGTACGGTGGCAAACGAAGTACAGTGTGGGCGTGCTGCTTTAATAACTCGTCAACATAGAAAGTTTTGTTGTAATTAAATTTCTTCATTAATTCTACCAAATCTGCTTTTCGCACTTCGCATGTTATGGAAACCCCATTATTTTCCAGCCACTCACGAATAGTTGCCTTCCAGGCAGATTGCGTTGGTGGTTTATTAATTTGAACGCTGTGGTAATCAGCGTTGTCCATGACTACAGTACCATTCGGATGTAGATTTGGAATTAGTTGTTTTTGTAACCAAGTCATGAAGTTCGTACGGTTCATGCCGTGATGGTAGTCTGCTGACTTGCTATTTGACTTAAAGATCAACAATCCATTATTTACAAATCCATACGATCCACCAGCATGAACTATAATGTGCCTTTCATCTGCTCGATTAGTTTGATAAACTCCTGCTTGTTCTGATTACCAGCATTTGCTGACTACATAGGACGGATGAATGAAAGTGTTATCTAAATAAGTAACTGGTTTCTTGTTATCCCCTAAAGAATTATTCCCCCATAATTTCCGCAGGTAACGAGAGCGCCATGCAACAATGTCATTTCTTTCCATTAAGAATTTTTTCTTATTATGACATTTCTTAAATTTAAAGCCGATCTCATGGAAATAGTTGCGAAGCGTTTCGCGACCACCTCTAACAGTTAAAAAAATTGTTAAAAACATGGTTTTTCTTTAAAATATAAAATGATTGATTAATTTTTACTGCGAGAGTTTAAAGTAATTGTTTAAAGGCAGAGTCAAAAAGAGCGCTATGTTCGCTATATTGACTAAAAATTTATCACAACTGTTGCGTTATGACCTTTAATAATGAATAATAGTTAGTCATTGATTGCACTCAATAGAAAATATTCTTTAAATTTATATTTATTTTTTCTTAATTGTTGTGTCAAATGTTGAAATTCGTCTAAAATGTTTGCATAATATGGCTATCGGTGTGGCCACATGGTGTAGCACAGACAGTGAGCATAACATAAGCAGCGAACGTAGCGTACATAGCTAGCGCTCGGTTTGGCCGAGCCTAAAACTAAGTGAAATAAAGCTACCCCGGCAATTAAACGCGAGATGTACAGTTAATTTGTAAAGGTACAAGAAAGACGTAAGTAACATTCTTCTCGTTTGTTCATATCACACCCTTTGTATTCATTTTAGTTCGTCAAACTATGACATACGACTCCAGCAAAGAATTCGTTCGAATCAAAACACAGCTAAACCGAGCGAAGATAAATATTGTTTTTAAGCTTCCCTAAATTAATATTGCCTCGTTTAAGCGACCTTTACATTTACGAGTACTCGGATTTACTAGGATTCTAAGTCCTTCTCTCAAGAATTCAGTTTTCGTCATATTTGAATATAAAAAACACATACTCGAATACCAGTAGGTACTCGGAAAAATACATGACGCTTTAGCGTTATTTGCCGTGATCGCATACGTTTATAATAAAGCTAATTTTTACAAAACTTAGCAGCCAGTGGCTGGCCCCTCACTTTTAATCTTCAATTATAATTTAATTTCCCCCGCTTTGATTAATTTGAACAATAAAATAAGTTATTTTGTCTAAAACATACCAGAATAGCCATTGTTCTCTTCCATCTTATTGACCAAAATGTTTAACATGGGAACTTTGTTATCGACGGTGTAGGTTTCATGTACTGTGCTCTTCAATATTCCCAAGTCGCTATTATCTAACACGATTTTTTTAGAACGGCCAGTCACTTCTTTTTTTCGATGGAGAATTCAGAATGCCCTCGTCGCTTGATTTAACTTCATTTCTAATAATAATTATCGTTATTTACAGATTTAGTTGGGCAATTCAAAAAATTACCAGATTTTTTTATAAAAGTAGCTGACTTCCCTGATGCGGCAGCTACTAATTCCGTTGCCTTTTTCAAAGGAAATGACCACACACCTGCGGCTTTGTGCCTATCGAAGAACTCGATAACGTTTTTAATAATATTTCTGGTCTCGAAATGAACCCATTTTCTCGAAATCGTAGCCAAGTGTTTAGTAGGATATTGACAATGACAATGACAATTTAGTGATTTTGTACACGATTGTACATCTAAGAATTCTAACGTGTGATTGAGCAAATTAAATTCGCGCCACTTTGGTGATATTTAGTTCAAATATTTTCCGGGGACTTTGTTCTTTTGGCAGAGCTTTATCTAGTTTACTACCATTTCTTGTTACCAGAGTATCAAGGAACGGAAGACTGTCATTTGCCTCTATCTCATAGGTAAATTTGATTGTCGGAAATTTAGAATTGAAAGTTTCTACAAAGTTCTCAACAGTACAAGTTTTAGTATTAAGGATGGCAAACACACCATCCACGTATCTAATTCAAACTCTAGGAAAATAAGGCAAATAGCGTTTTAAGTCTGTCTCAAATTTACCCATGAATAGATTGGCTATAAACGGAGATAAGCTATTGCCCATTGTCGTACCATGTTCTTGCTGGAAAAATTGATGGTTAATTTGGAAAAGGTTTGTTTCATACACAAATCTGTTAATTTAAGAAAATCTTCTACTTCTCTATCGTCCAAATGGTTTTATTTTAAAACATCTTCAAAATAAACTAAGGTTTGATCTATTGGAACGCTCGGAAACAATGAACAAATGTCAAATGGGACTAAAATTTCATTTTCTGTAAGTTCAATGTTTTTTTATTTTATCAATAAATTCATACGAATTTCCCCCCCTGTAGTTGGGCTTTTGGTAGGAGAGGTTATCAAAATTTACTAGATAACCATTTGGACAGCAGATAAGTAGGTGAATTAATACCAGAAACAATGGGTCGCATACCTGGTGTATGAATCTTAGGCAAGCAATACATTCTAGGATTGGATACCGTTGGTCGAAACCTAAGAGAATCATCCACAACTCTTTTACATGTTAATAAAACCTTCCTAGTTGAAGTAATCATTTTAGGAAGAGGATCTTTGGTAATTACTGAATAAGAACCTGAAAGAGTTCTTACAGAAGATAAAACTTTAATCTCATTCGGTGTTTGTTCATTGCTTCCGAGCGTTCCAATAGATGAAACATTTTATGCAGAAGTAGAAGAATTTATTAAATTAACTGAAACAAACAGGCAATAGCTCCGTTTATGGCCAATATATTCATGGGTAATGCTAAAATTTGTACTGTTGAGAAATTTGTAGAAACTTTAAATTCTAAATTTCCGAAAATAAAATTTACCTATACCACTGTAGGTCAAGTGGATATGCAGGATAAGTCAGGAATATAAAAAAGAAATTGTAAAAATTGTGAATAAATATATGTATGCTAAACTAAACGACCCATCAAAATTCGTTTTACAGATCATTTAACTCATATCAAATACAAACGTTGGAAAAAGTCTGTCGTAGCCCTAGATATGTTTCATAATAATTACGTAGTAGATAAGATATCTTTAATGAAACATGTTAGTAATAAATTATTTACACCAGTTCTACATACATAAAGACAAAATTTACATCGATTGGGGCTTGAATCTCGATAGCGCGGTTCTCTAGCAAAGTACAGGTCGTAAGTTCAAATCCTACTCGAGGTAAACTTTTTATTTATGTATTTAATAAAATTAATAATTTTTAATATTAGTAATAAGTACGAACTTTTGCTATGAAAGATTAGAGATCTTCAAAAACAAAATTTAATGAATAATGACGATCAAGGACCTCTTGGGTACTCAAAACTCATTAAATCTTTCATAACTTTCACTTTCACCAGATGAGCAACGAAGCGTTACTCGCTGATGGTATACGTATTATAAATTTCTTTAGTTCGTCTGCCGACCGTTGACGTCGCGTTCGGTGTTTTTTAATTTTTTGTGTGGTACGTGGGTGTATTTTGTTTATTAAGAATAAGAAGGTTTTATGAACCAAAAAAATATCAACCTACAAAGAAAATTAGACAACTAAATTGATTATATTTATTTTGGTTCAGTACACTTCTAGTAATATTATTCAAATTAAAAATCACTGTATTAATATGGTTTTGTTTTAATTTAAAATATTTTGTTTTTGCACTAAATAAATATACTCTTTTTTCTTTTGTTTCAAAGTGTTTCATGACACCACCGTAAAACAATTTAGATCACGTTAGCAACAACAGCTAATTAAACCGAGCTAGTTGGAGCTGTGGTAACGCAGTCTGCTTATCATTCGCGAGGTAGTGGGTTCGATCCTCCTTACCGTTTACATTGTATGAGGTTTTCTCAGGGGGTTTTCCTCATACAGATAACTGCGTTTTACGCACACCATGTGCGGCTATTCAGGAGAATGCTAAGGTAGTATCTGCGCTCACTCCATTCCTTCGAATCCTATCCAGGCCACACACATATATATATATATATATATATATATATATATATATATATATATATATATATCTGTGTGTGTGTGTGTGTGTGTGTGTTTATGCTAATCCAAAGCTGTGGCTGAAGGAGCGTGGAAAGCTCGAGCAACCCGCCCTCGAATGAAACCGTTACCGTCTACCTTGTATGAGGTTTTTTCAGGGGGTTTTCCTCATACACATGTAGCGGCATGGTCACTGCGTATATGCACACCATGTGCGGCTGCTTAGGCGAATGCTGGGGTAGTATTTTCCACCTTAGAACCCTAACTCTGTTCCTTCCGATCCTATCCTGACCACACCCATCCTTAATCCCACCATGCATATATACGTAATGTATGTATGTATGCTGGGAATCCATGATTGTGGCTGTACAAGCTCGGAAAGCTCGAGCAGCCCGCCCTCCCTCTTGGGAAGGGAATGAAATACGTGGCCTTTTCCTTTTCCTTTTTTTTTCGAATGAAACACGTTGCTTTCCTTTTTTTCCAACAGTGAATTAAGTTATTAAAACTGGTACTTTTTTGTCAAAATAAAAAATTGCTTAGTAACTTAAAGAAGTAAATAATTGCTTTGCATGAATTTCTTTTAATACATTAAAATTCTATAATTTGTTAACCTGTGTAATGAGAAGTATGGTTTCTTACACGGCTATTAAAAGCTTTCTGGTCTAGCCCAACTTTCCGATGTTCATCTACGTTTCACGGGATGAACCAAGCACTACCGGAAAAATCTTATTTGAATACAGTTACTGGCACACATCATTTTAATTAATTGAGAGTTATGTTACCGCAGCAATAGGAAAGAACATTCTATTAACAATTAAAAAAAAACATGTTGCAATAATTTTGGCTTATATTGAAGAGAATAGCTTTGTCTTGCAACCACCTGAATACTACGCTATATTTTAACAGTAGATACTATTTACATTGAACATTATACTAAGATTTAAATCTAAATATTTTCATAAGACCTTTGATAAGATATCTGAAAAGAATCTGTAAACAAATTTATTACAATCAATCAACGATGTCGAAGTTGGTAGCACTATCTGTGAACGGGGCGTTGAACTGTTCTGACGTCATAAACTACTCAAGTTTTCATAAGTGCGACGAGAAAGGCCTAAACCTTATGTTGTAAAAATTTGGAAACTGATAGCTAATTTGTTATTCTACAGAGACTATACCTTGTAATCCTGTGATTATTCAAAATAAAAAATTTTGCACGTCGTTCTATTTTCAGTTAATGCACGCATCTTTGGTGAAAAAATTATAAGGCCGCTGTAGATCAATTTTTGGTTAATTAGTAAGTTAAAGAATCAATCAAAAATGTTCTTTTATAAAACCAGAGACTTTTCCAAAAGATTTTGTAATTTTAATTGTCGAATTTAAGGATGACGCCATTCACACGAATTGTACGCCCTCCTCCGTAAAATCCGTAAAGTTCACATTTTTATTACAATGAACAGATTCCTGTATTTCTACATGATAAAATTGCTACGTATTTAAAGTTACAAATCTTACTCATAGAGACATCTGTAAAATTAAATTTAATCTTAAGCAACCACAATTTTTGCAATTCATACTTCTATGCTATTATAAAGTCAAAGAATAAACTTATCTAAAGAAACCTACCTTCTTGATTTTTATTTTTCCTTGGGAATCCTCGGTTCTTTAAAATGTGAAAAAGTTTGTGAAGCACTCACCAACTACCACTACCGTTATTTTTGTTTGGTGTTCACGAAATTTGTATATTACTTTTAATCAAACCGAAAGAAATATGATAACTATAATAACATTCAAATGTAGGAAAGTATTTTACAGTTTAATAATTTTTTTTGCTGTATTTAAAGCATATTTATGACAAATTAGTGTGCATAAGTCTATTCCCTTACTACCTATTAATACTGTAAACCTTACCTGATTTTTATGTCCACTGTGAGAAAAAACACATTCAGTCATGTAATAAGCCACCATAGCATTTCCTCCTAATGCTGCCACGTGAGCTCTAACTATTGCTAATACTTCAGTCACAAAAGTATGAATAAACCCACTCAGTCCACCTTCCTAAAATAAATCTAAGTAAATAAATTCTTTCTGATTTTAACTTACTTCACGAATGGAAGTTGTTTCTCGTATGAAAATAAAATTCAAATTTCCTAAGTATCGCTCTATTTTACCCCCAGGCACATATGATAATGGTGTGATGTCAATGTTACGCTTCTCACGATGATTTACAACCTAAAAAGTTTTTATGAGCTCAATTGGTACACACAAAAATGTCAATAAGTACATTATTTGTAGAATTTGAAACATTTCTAAATGGTGAACGAGTCCTATTCTTTGTAGATTGAATAGTCAATGAATTAGAATCATTTGTATCCTCTTCTAAATTAAACATCATATCTTCATCTAAATGAAAATAATATCAGTATGAATAGATGAACAGTTTTAACTTACCTGTTTTACGTATTGCTTCTTTGAAAGGCACATGTGGATTTTTCCTTATACGCTTTAAAGACTTTCTAAGCTCTAACGCCATTCCTGTATTAGAACCAACTTAATTATAAAATAAAATCTTTTGAAACACCAATACCTAAGACTGTTAACTGAATCTCATCTGGTTCAGGTAAATCAATGCGAAATTTCAAATTGCATAAAGCGCATGGAACCATTCTACGTAATTTGAAATATACGCTTTGCAACAGTTTAGAAATGTGTAATCCAAAATTGTATGACGGATATATTTTAGATCTCCAAATTTGAGTGAACATTTGTAAGTTTTTTATGACTTCCATATCTTCTAAACCTGGTATTACTTCTGTATTTATAACGTGGAAGCCGTCTGGAGGAGGAGGTTCTCTTAACAAATCCATTATGTCTTTGTCTTCAGAGTCATCTACCTGAAATAACAAGTATAAAAACTTACGTTAGGAAAAATATTTAAATATACACAATACAGATACTTTATATCAATACTACACACTTGAAATGTAAGGTAGCACCGAGAGATATGACGCCCGTTTTGAAATAGACCAATTTATCAGTTTCTATGATTACATTCGCATGAAGATTGGACATATCCGTCTGAAACCTTAACTAATCATAAACAGTAAGTGTAGATGATACTGATTGTGCAAAAACTATGAATAATTAAATTGCGTGTAAAAGAGTTATATTTTGAGTCATAGCCCCGACGGGGTTGGGAATATGACGCTTCAAGTGTTGCTTATGGAAATTTGCATGCGAGTGTGATAAAAAATGAAACAAGACATTTTCTTGAAAAACTTTAATATTACAGTACAGTCTCAGTTATCCGAACACCCAGTAATCCGAATAAAAGAAGAAAAATTCAGTAGTCCAAACAAATAGTTATAATCCGAACACAACTAATAAAATGTTCGGATTACAGAAAAATGTTCGGATTGCAGAGATTGGATGAAACATACATGCAGGGTTAGGAAAAAGTACCGGAACGCTTAAATATCTACAAAATCGCGAAAGTTACGATTACAAAATTCGGCATTTGGGGGTTTCGGGGCGCGCGGAATTGGAAAATGATATCGGCACTGTTGCCAGATTTCCCAGTTTTGCGATACACGTAGTCGTTTTGTTATCTTAAATAGAATGCCCTATTTATTTTTATTGCAGTCAATTGGGCGTCTCAAACTTAGTAAGATCTCAAATTTTCAAACTTTTAGATCTACTAGTTGCTGAGATATGACGACACCGTATTTTCAGTAAAAAGTACCGGAACGCTTGAATATCTGCAAAACCGCTAAAGTTACGATTACAAAATACGGCATTTGGGGGTTCCTAGGCATGCGGAATTAGAAAATGATATCGGCACTGTTGCCAGATTTCCCAGTTTTGCGCTACACGTAGTCATTTTGTTTTCTTAAATAGAATGCTCTATTTATTTTTATTGCAATCAATTGGACGTCTCAAACTTATTAAGATCTCAATATTTAGTCTTTTTGTTATCTTAAATGGAAGATCCCAAATTCTCAAAATTCTGTTTATACTATTAGATACTAGTGAGAAATATTATGGGATAGTTACTTATTTTAGAATGAGCATGCATTAAATTTATCGGAGATGCCCGAAAATATGAATACCCTAAGAATAAGTAAGCATTGCTTCAATTGTTTTCAACACTCTAGCCGTCACCATGTTACAACAATGACAAATTAAACACATCATTGTCAGTTAAGCCGCTGAATGTTGCATCGATTACAAAATTATAATTTGATTATGGCTTTTGTTTTATCAGAAACCCAACGTATTGATATTTTCATTTTTCGTGGATATGGAAATAAAACAAGGACATATCAAGAAGTCTTCAACTTGTTTAATGATCGTTATCCTAATAAACCCATTAAAAAGTGATGAAAATAAGTTAAACGTTTTATTACAAATAGAGGAAAATCCAAAAGTAAGCACCAACCAGTTAGCTATAAATACAGAAATCTGTCAAACATCTGTAAGGGCTATTTTGAAGGAAAATAAATTAAAGCCGTACAAGATCCATTACACTCAAGAGCTTTTAGAGGATGACCTTGACCGCCGCAATGAATTCGCCGAAATCATGATGGAAAATATCAACCAACCATAGAAGGTAGATTAACAGGGCGAAAGTATTTGGCGCTCCTTAGAGAAAGTATAGTTCCTGCCATTCTACAAAACAGAAATATAGGTGAAATCTGGTACCAACATGATGGTGCTCCGCCCCATTATTCAAGAGAAGCCATGCAATTTCTAAACAACCAATTCCCAGGAAGGCTGATTGGAAGACGTGGAGCATTAGAATGGCTACCTCGATCCCCTGATATGACTCCACTGGACTTCTTGTGGGGTCATTTGAAGAACCGTGTCTACAGAAATCGTCCAGAAGATTTGAACGAACTCTGCGAAAGAATCCGCACCGAAATTGTACTTATAACACCGGATATGTTGAGCAACGCATTGCGAGAATTTTATGATCGACTTCGATACTGTCTGGTAAATAATGGAGCCCACTTTGAGCATTTAATTAAAAGTTAGTGTCGTTAATTATTAATTCTATTGTTAATTAATTAATTAAGTTATTGTTGTTTTAGTCCATTGGCTTTTAATCTCCTTATCTTAGCATTATTGTTATTAGTTAAAGTGCAAGGGAAAGTGGCCAATCACAAATAAAAAAATAACCTTCATAACTCAAGTCATTTATTTCAATAAAAATAAATGGGACATTCCATTTAAGATAACAAAAAGACTATGTGTAGCGCAAGACTGGGAAATCTGGCAACAGTGCCGATATCATTTTCCAATTCCGCATGCCTAGGAACCCCCAAATGCCGAATTTTGTAATCATAGCTTTAGCGGTTTTGCAGATATTTAAGCGTTTCGGTACTTGTTACTGAAAACGCGGTGTTGTCTTATCTCGGCAACTAGTAGAGATAAAATTTTGAAAATTTGAGATCTTAATAAGTTTGAGACGCCCAATTGATTGTAATAAAAATAAATAGGACATTCCATTTAAGAAAAAAAAATGACTACGTGTAGCGCAAAATTAAGAAATCTGGCAACAGTGCCGATATCAATTTCCAATCCTGCACGCCCCGAAACCCCCAAATGCTGAATTTTGTAATCGTAACTTTAGCGATTTTGTAGATATTTAAGCGTTCCGGTACTTTTTCCTAACCTTGTATGTAATGCAATACAAAAGTACAAACATTCATATTATGTATGTATTTACAACTTATTTTTGCAAGGATGCACTTTTGATTTCCTTTGAATCCAAGCACGTACGTACATTTTGTTTACAAGTCAGTAATCTGCACTGTTTATTTGTAATTACACTTACATTTAGAAAACTGTTAATATATTGTTAAAGATTTAAAATGTCCTGAAAACGAAAACACACCACACTAAATTTAAGTCGAAAAATGGAAATCACTGACAAGCTAAATGAAAACGAAACTATTACAAGCGTGGCGAAGTAGAAGAGTCGACAGTGTGCGACATTAAAAAAGATAAAAGTAAAATATAAAGGTCCAGGTAGACAGACCCTTAAATATAGTGAAAATCCTGCTATGGAGAACGGCTAGCAAATTAATTATCCAAAAAACAAAATTTTGTTATAAAAAATATAACAGACAAAAATGATTTTAATGACAGCATTGTATGGTTAGCAAAATTTAAAAAGCGCTATGGAATTCGTCAGTTGACTGTCAGCGGACAAAGTTATCCAGTGATGTATGTGCAGTGGAGCCCTTTAAAGAGAGGTTTTTAAGAAAAATTAAAAATGTGACTTTTGGCCAAGTTTATAATGCAGACGAAAGTGGATTGGTCTGGATACTTTTACTTAATAAAACTTTGGCACACATCGCTGAAGATTCTGATTAAGTAAAGAGAGAATAACTTTTATGCTTTGTGCAAATACGTCAGACAACCACAAATTAAGTTTGATGGTGTTATGAAAAGCAGCAAAGCCGCGTGCATTTAAAAACTGTAAACTGTCTGTTTTCTACAATAGCCATCAGAAAACATGGGTAACAAAAGATATTTTTAGAAAATGGTTTCATAATGAGCTTGTGGTATCGGCGAGAGAAAATATGGATGAGATGGGTTTGCCCTGAAAAACTGTTTTATTATTAGACAATGCTCCGGGACATCCTCCAAATTGTACGCCGTTATTACAACCGGTGGACCAAACTGTTATTCAGACTATAAAACTAAAATATAGAAAGAAACTTTTAAAGCAAATTATAGAATCAGAAGAAGAAATGCCCGTTTTAAAGAAAATAACTTTAAAAGACGTTGTGTTCCTCCTAGATGAAGCTGCTTCCACCTTAATAAAAAAATCCTGGTATAATTTGTGGCAAGACAAGCAGTTGGATGATGAAGACGATTTACCATTAAGTATATTTATGAAGAGAAGAAAATCAAGAATTAAGTCTGAGTTTAAATGAAATAACCGAATTTGTAAACCAACTTAGTGGAAAAAACAAGTTGAAGTAGAAGAGTGAGTAAATGGAGAAAACCAGGAAAAAATAATTTAACTGATGCAGAAATTATTGAAGATACGAACATAGCAGATGGTGAAGAAAGTGCCGAAAATCATGAGAAGTTTATAAAGAATAAAGAAACTGTCGCTAGTTTTAACGTTTGTTTTAGATGGGCTTGTGGAAATAAAATCCCACCTCATAAAATTTTATGGCTCTGACAATTAAAAAGGAAAGGGGTGCGTAGAAACAAACCGTAATTATGAACTATTTTTCTAAAAAGTAATTTTACTTTTATCCTAAGCACAGTAGAATATGCATGTATTTATTTTGAGGTTTCTTTTATTTCTAAAATAAAAATTTCGTTTTTTAACATTATCCAGTAATCCGTACTTTTCTGTAATCGCAATGAGGCCAGGTTTCTATTAGTTCGGATTAGCGAGACTGTGTTGTAATATCAAAATTGAGCCATAAAAACCATCTAAACACTGTAATTGTTATGGGAAGGTTACTTTCAATGAAAAGTGTCCATAACGAACAGTCAAATACCGGTGTGAAAAGAGCGGCCAGTTCTAGCGGCCAGTTTTTCCGATGTACCGAAGTAACAGTATTTATTAATATGAAGTAACTTGCAGCCCACGCAGAGTATCAAGATGACAGTTTCAGATTTGATTACTATCTAATTAATAATCAAGGTAAAACAATAATATGTGACGGGGTTGCCGTCTAAGGGGGTGAAAATTAAGACCAACCATTAATCCTCGATCTCGAAAACCGTGCATAGTATCAAGTTGACATTTTCAGATTATATTATTAATTAATTAATAATAAAGATAAAAAAATAATTGTGATGGGGCTGTCGTCTATAGAGGTGAAAATTGAGACCAACCCTTAATCCCCGATGTCGTAAACCGTGCATAGTATCAAGGTGACATTCGCAGATATTATTGACTAATTAATAATAAAGATAAAAAATAATAAATAGTTATTAATATAATCTGAAAATGTCGACTTGATACTATGCACGGTTTTCGAGATCGAGGATTAAGGGTTGGTCTCAATTTTCACCCCCTTAGACGGCAGCTCCATCACATATTATTTTTACCTTTATTGTTAATCAGTAATTTCATCTGGAAATGTCGACTTGATACTATGCACGGTTTTCGAGATCGAGTATTAAGGGTTGGTCTTAATTTTCACCCCCTTAGAAGGCAGCTCCATCACATATTATTTTTCTACCTTCATTAATAATTAGTTAGTAATATAATCTGAAAATATCTACTTGATATTATGCACGGTTTTCGAGATCGAGGATTAAGGGTTGGTCTCAATTTTCACCCCCTTAGACGGCAGCTCCATCACATATTATTTTTTTATCTTTATTATTAATTGGTTAGTAATCTAATCTGAAAATGTCGACTTGATAATATGCACGGTTTTCGAAATCGAGGATTAGGGGTTGGTCTCAATTTTCACCCCCTTAGACGGCAGCTCCACCACATACTATTTTTTTATCTTTAGTATTAATTAGTTAGTAATGTAATATAAAAATGTCGACTTGATACTATGCACGGTTTTCGAGATCGAGGATTAAGGGTTGGTCTCAATTTTCACCCCCTTAAACGGTAGCTCCATCACATATTATTTTTTTATCTTTATTATTAATTAGTTAGTAATTTAATCTGAAAATGTCGACTTGATACTATGCACGGTTTTCGAGATCGAGGATTAAGTGTTGGTCTCAATTTTCACCCCCTTAGACGGCAGCTCCATCACATATTATTTTTGTATCTTTATGATTAATTAGTCAGTAATATTATCTGAGAATGTCATTTGATACTATGCACGGTTTTCGAGATCGAGGATTAAGGGTTGGTCTTAATTTTCACCGCCTTAGACGGCAGCTTCAACACATATTATTGTTTTACCTTCATTATTAATTAGATAGCAATAAAATCTGAAATTGTCATCTTGAGACTCTGCGTGGGCTGCAAATTACTTCATTTATAAGTTACTGTGACTTCGGGAATCATCGGAAAAACTGTCCGCTAGAACTGGCCGCTCTTTTCACACCGGTCAGTCGAATGTAGCATTATTTTTTTTATTTTCTCTATGAGAATTGTTGATTCGTCTTTAGCTTACGGGAAAACCAACTGCAATTTTCCCCTCTTCATAAAATTGACAGTTATGTCACCTCATCGCATTTAACGTGTCACGTGTGGTTAAAATCTAACGAACCATGTTGGAAGCTTTAATTTATTACAAATTTTTTTACATCGTTTGGATTTTGATTACAAATTACAATTCTGTGAGGATCAGATATGTATTTTCTTTCTGGTTTTCATTACCTTTAATACATTGAAGTGTTTTGTAAAATCACGATTCATTTCCGTATATGGATGTTCCTATTTCATTGAAGAGAGATTTTAGATTAGTTTTGTGTAAAGAATGGGTTTGAAATTACGTCTTGTAAAATTATATTCAGTATTAAAGTTACTACTTTGTATGGAGCATAGTTACAGTTTTAAAAGCATTTTGGCGTCAGTCACACGGGTCATTTTGATAAATTTATTTTAATTAAACAAAGAGGTTAGACTCTATAGACATTATTTTAGGGTCACTTTTCGAAATTATCAGTTGACGAAACAGCTCATATTACTCGATGTTTTTCTTGAGTGCATGAGTATATGACGTAATCTTTTCAGACTTTTTTCCGAAATACTTTTCGTTTTTGGCGCGTATGAAAACTTAAAGTAACGAAGCTGTGTAATTGGTTAATTAGGATTTAAGGGAGATGATATGGAAGATGGCTGAAACTGAAAGAGTTTGAAATCAGTCTTGATAGGGATATTGCAGAGCCGAGGCTCGAGTTTTGCGGTTCAGACCGCATACACGAAATGTTTGATTGACAGTGATTGAACTAGTTACGCACTTGCTGGAAAGGGTTAAATGAAGTTTATAGCAGGAAATCTTTCCGTTACCCTTGATTTGGGGATATTTTTGTCGCTCACTCCGCGTTATGTTACCGTTAGGTGTTTATTGGTAGTGCCAGCCTATATTTCATGGTTATGTGACGGTTTCGTGTGCACAGCCGACCCTTCAACAAATAAAGGATTGCTGGAAATATGTAAAGCTTGATTAGTTTCTGTAAAGATAAAGTTCGTTTTTATAAATATGTATATGGAAGTCAAGAACCGTTTGCCAAAGTTTGTGTTAAGATAATTTAAGAATTAAGAAGCTGTTGATTGCCGTCATAAAATACCGGAAGGAGTTATCGTCGTTTCGTTGTGAGAAAGAAAGGAGAGTCCCCATTGACCATTCTGTGCATTGTGAGGTAACTATTTTGTCTGAATTTACTTGTGTGATTTTAATGAAGTGTTTGTGTATTACATAGACGGATGAATATGTCTTTGTCTAGATATCAATTTAGTATACAAAGCGTATTCATTCGCAGATATTATTTCATATAGTGATTACCTGTGCTTATTTTGATTTCACTAACAAAAATTACGTACTTCCTACCAATTGTGAGATTTATGTGTTCAACGAAATTATTATTGTCCCGGTTTATTTTTGGTGTTATTTAAAAATTTAAGGTAGATACATTTGGGAAACTGAGCTTGTCAGTATCAATCTTGGTTATTTATTAGTTACATAAAATTCTGAATTTTTTTTGTAACTGCCGCATCAACAAACCCAGTGTTGATCGATATTATTCCAATGTTTTTCCCTTCTCACACTAGTTTTAATTACGTTTAATCAAAATTCAAAAGATCGAAGGTCGTGTTTATAGCCAAGTTACAGTACAGTTTAATTATTTTACGAGAATTTTGGAGTTTTGCAAATTTTACAGTGGAAACTTTTCAATTTTATAATTTCTGTTATTATTTGACAAAGGCTTAACGATGAGAATTTCTAGACTACAGTATTTGCAAGTTTGATTTTGGATGATACAAGTTCATTCTAAAAGACGCTTTGAAAGATACCGTAACGTAACTATGAAGTGAATAGGTTGTTGACCGAACAGCTGGCTCATTTGCACGCCAATGATTGTTTTGCGAGTCACACATATTTTTGAAGTTTTTATAGGAATCGACTAGCAACTGCAATTCATGGATTTACCTGAATTTGTCATAAAGGCGAGCAGTTTGTTTATTTGATTGAGAACGAGCTGTGTACTTTTTGAGTTAAGTATTACGACCCCGATATTGACTTTATTGATCGTGTTTGTTTTTGTTGTAACGTATTTTTCGTTTTAAATTGAATAATTAATTACCGTATTGATCAAATATTTTTGGTTATTTGAGAAAATAATTTTGACGTTGAACTTGTCGGAATATTTAATGAGGCTTAGTTTTATTATCGCCATTTGGCGGATTTTAATGAAGTTTATGCGAACTTTGCGTAGAATTTTTGGTGTAGAATGTTTAAGTAAAGGTGAGTATTTTATTATGAGTGAACATTATGGTTATCTGTTAGGCCATTATTAAGATCTAGTTCATGACGTTTTTCCGCTATAAATGTATCTAACAGGTGGCGCCTTTGTACCATTTTTCCCGATTTTGACGTTATGGAGTGCTCTTTTAAAGTGATAAGTAAGAACCTCGCCCACACCACTGAGCTATGTCTGTTGCCGGCACATTACATTTACGGGCTGATGCTCTAGTGATTACTTGCTTCCGCTTTCGACCTTTTTGAAAAATTCGTGTTCTTCTGGTTCAATTTCATCCTGAGATGAATCTTCATCCCACTACTTTTGACAAAGGCAGTTGATCTTCGAAGGAAATTTGGTTCTTTGCAGGCTTCCGAGCCAGCTTAAACACTGGTTTTTGCTTTTCAGCTCTTGCGTTGCTCTTTGGTTTTTTGTTAGCGATGTTTTCACTTCCGAGGAGAATGTGCCGTTATTGGTGATAAGACATGAAGGAGTTTTGGTGGAGATAATACAACCTTTGTGGCTAGAGCTTTAAAATTGTTCGAAGTATTTTCGACTATCAAATAGGCATACTCTGGATTGCCTATGGTGCAAAATTGAAACACTCCACATGCTCGGAAACCTGTTGATCGGTGGATGCGGTTGAAGCTTGAGGCCAGGCTTTTTGTAAAAGTGCACGTCCTTTTTGGAGTGCTTTTTCTAGAATTTCCGGAGAATTGGTGTGCGATCCATTGATTCTCCAGATAATTTAAAAAAAGTTCTTCCCTGATGTAGGCTGGTTTCGCTCCCATAACCAGTTCTGCGTCATTACACAGGTTATCTAGCCACGTTTGCTACTTGTTCACTGCCTTGAATATAACGTAGAGAGATGGGAAGGTTCCTTCAGCATTACAAGTGAGTACTGTTATGGTTCTCCTGGTTCTATTGATAGTCGAGCTTGAACAGAGGTGCTTCCTTTTGCAACTATAACGTGCTGCGGTGGGTTGCTCAATTGCAGCCTCGATTCGTGTACGTTGTAGATATTAGCCGATTTGTTGAATAAGCTGTGTTCTTAAAGTGTTTGTTGTAAGAGTAAAATAATCGGCCAGCTGCTTTTTATTCATGCCGACCGCTCGGGCCTTGGACACCCCCTGGCCTTTCCTTATAGACGAAGTCCCGACTGAGGAAAGCTCTAAGTCATTCTTTACCTGCAGTGCGGTCTTTCTCACAAAAAAAAAATTGTGGATGCGAGTATGCCAATCTTCTCTGCCAAATTATACGCCATCTTGCGCAAAGCAGTTATTGTCGGGGCCTACCCAGATTTTGCCAGTGGCTTCACGTGTAGAAAGATTTTTTTTCTCTGCGTCCCAGTCAAGAACAGTTATCCCAGCTTGCCCTTGACGAGATTATTTGACTGCAAACGGTGAGGCGGTTTTTTCAGGTATTCCATTAACTTTTGCTGCGCCTCTGATGGACGATCCTTCAGCAACTGCTTGGGCAGCAGCTAAAAAGTTAAAATTAGATGAACTTCTTGAGGTCGGCGAAATGACGCGCGTCATATTGCTGTCCAAAATGTGCGTCATATCACTATTTTTCCACCATTTTGTTTAAAAATAACAACATGGTTAAATTCACTGCATATTATTAATTTTAGAAAGCGTACAATGTCATAGAATTCACGAAACCGATTCAAAACTTAGGAAGCAACATAATACAGAGTATTCAAAATAAAGCATGCAATCTTTGCGCAGACTTACCTGAATTATAGTGAAGAAAACGTGTGCTCCTTAGAGAACTATACCACCAACACTAAATTCGTTGCACGTCATCTGGTGGTAGGGAATAAAACTAAAGAATGCTTTCACGTATGCGGACATAGATAGCCCCATATATATATATATATATATATATATATATATATATATATATATATATATATATATATATTTGTTTTGTTATTGTAATTAAGATAATATAAGTGTATATATTTAGCTTTATAAAAAGTATAGGATAATATATGTATCAAGCCTTTTCTTGTTTTTGGGTTAGATGGAAATGCCAGGTAGCAAAAGAACAGCGCTATCTAAAAGAACCTACGTCCACAATCGACTTGAGCTATATACGAGAAAAACATAAAAAGTAAACTAGCCCGCAGGCCAGCACAGTGCATTATAAAACATTTTGCTGTTGATCGAGTATTTTCCTTAGATAGCCACAATACTGCGTTAAGTCTTAAAAACGGAGTGTGTCGCTCTTGCGTTGTCGTATGAAACCATAGACGTTACAAGTAGAGGCTTCGAGTTAAAGAAAAAATGTAATACTGTCGATTTGACATCGTCTATCTTTTACGTAACGCTGATCGACACACGGTCCTTTAGGTGAGACACTCCGTACGGTACAGACAGTACATAACCTACTTATATTTATTTCTAAATCTTTCATGTTTTTACGTGTTAAAAGAATAACCATAGACAGGCCTCTTTACATAAGGTAACCTAATTCATTATTTATTAACCACTTAATTAATTACTACCGTTTAGGTTCAACAAATAATCAACTTTATCGTCTCTGCTTCTCTATTTCTTTCACAACTACTGAATCAGATTTCTGATTAAGTTGTATTACGCAAGACCAAAAGTTAATACCATAAGGGTTAACTTAAAGAGGTGTTCCTGTTTTAATTATTTTAAAACACCTGAACCGATAATCCCGACCGACTGTCTAAAAGTTAATATATGATTTACTCACGTAAAATAATCAGTCCCAAAAGTTTAAACACCTGAATAGATTACGACATAAATTCCTCTTGATTTATAGTTGTGTAAATATCTGCCGCAGCTCAATACGTTAAAAGTATTTCCAAATATCCCAGTAAGCTGCAAGCCCAAACGATGGACGCCCATAACGATGAAGTGATATAACGATACCAAGTATTCTCCCGTTTATCTTTTGCGTAAAAGATCCGCCGCCTCTACACTCCTCAATTGTCCTGTTAATCGAGAAATCTGTAATCTTGGTCACGTCAATAAAATGTCAAACAACCAGTCCTGTTTAATTGTTCCGCTTTTGAAACGTTTAAACCAGTTTTGCGCCGTCCTAACAGGCATTGCATCACTGGCTTCGGCACCTCAATTAAACGCAAAAAGAAGGTAATGTCGGTAATGCTGGTTTTTGTCTACTAGACATTCCATTATAATAAGATTAACTTTAACAATTAAGAACGAAATACAAAAGCAAACACACTATATGACAGAACTACTAATTATCTGACAAGCTGAATATTGAGTAATCAAAATGTTGCCATTTCAGAGCCAACTTTTAAATTAAAAAACGCAATTACTTATGAATCAGCCTAATACGTCCAGATTTGTGACAATTGTAATATAGTACCTCTAGGGATCAATACACTTTTACCTTAAAAAATCAATAAACTTTGTGGTTTCTTGAAACTGGTTCTACTTCTAGATTTCTAAGAATTGTAATTTGACAATTTTAGAGGTCAAAAAACTTTGGCCTTGAAAGGTCAATAAAATTTGGGGTTTCGAAAAACTGGTTCTATTTTAAGATTTGTAAGAATAGTATACGACAACCCTAGAGGTCAATCAACCTTAGGTTTCCAAGAAATTTCGAATTTCTAGGAAGTGGTTCTAATTTTAGCTTTCTAAGAAATGTAATAAGACACCCCTAGAGGATAATGACCTTTAGTCTTAAAAAGGTTAATGAACTTTGTACCCTCGCCCTCTCATTTCCGAGAACCCCCCAACTTCCGGGATCACTAAACTTTGGTACTCTTTTTAGATGTCTAAGAATTATAATATGGCACATCTAAAGACCAATGAAGTTTGGTCTAAACAGGTCAATGAAGTTTGGGGTTTTGAGAAACTGGTTCTATTTTTAGATTTCTAAGAATTGTCATGACACCCCTAAAAGCAATAAATGTTGACCTTGACCTTAACCCTCCAAACAGGGCGTGGTATTGACAACACCGCATAACCTTGAGACATGACAACACTAGAGAACGAGTCAAAACCGGCATAATTATTCTACATGAGTTCATGCTGGTACACGATCAAACCGCGCTAGCGTCGAGAAGCGCTTATAAAAATAGCAGGCTGTCGACTAACTACAGTGGATAAAGGCGGGGTCTTGGTAAAACATCAAACAGCTGAAACCAACTACTTTCGTTCCTCGAGTCCAATAAACTCATAAACGACCACCATTATGGGTTCAGACAGAGTCGTTCAACGGGTGATCTTTCATATGTTACCCAACTTTGGAATAACACATTGGAGAGGTCCGATGAAACAATCGTAGTAGCTTTAGATATGTCAAAGGGTTTTGACCAGGTGTAGCACAAGTGCCTACTTGCCAAACTCACTTCGTTCGGCTTATCCACTAAGCTCAGCAATTGGATCTCCAGCTTTCTTGACAAAAGTCGTATACGCGTTGTCGTCGATGGCTTCTTTTGGAAAGAAACTACTATTAATACGGACGTACCTCAAGGATCAGTGATAGCTCCCACACTTTTCCTGCTATACATAAATGACCTCATTTCCTCAACATATAACCCGATCCATTGCTTTGCATGCGACAGCACTCTACATTATAGTTCTTCTCAGTTTTCCCACAACAATAAGTCTAGTCAGGATGTTAAGGTGAAAATAGCAGCCTCAATCAACAGTGACTTAGAACGTGTCCTTGAATGGGGAAAGAATAATCTACTCACGTTCAACGACGACAAAACGCAGTGTTGCCTTGTGTCCGCCAAGAAAGAGCGATCATTTCCTGCTGTAAATATGAATGGCTTAGAAGTCAAGTTTTCAAACTTGATTTCTATGTTAGGGATGTCCGTATCATCGAACCTATCATGGGTTGATCACCTTTTGTCAGCCAGCGAAACAGCTGCCCGTAAACTGTAAACTATACAAATCTAAACAGTACTTCACATCGCAACAACTCCTTTTACTGTATATCAAATTCGACCTCATCTGGAATACAATTCCCACTCTGGGCCAGTGCTCTCCAATATGCCCTTGATATGGTAAACCGCATCCAAAAAAGAGCTATCAGGCTTATAAATGACCCGTCTCTGACTTCTGACCTATAGCCTCTTGAGCGTAGAAGAATAGTTTCGGTTCTTTCCTTGTTCTATCGATATTACTATGGCAAGTGTGCCTCCGAAATATACTCCTCAATACCTTCGCAGGCCATCTTCGCTAGGAACACACGATTTGCCCATTCACACCATAATTACGCACTCAAAATTCCATCGTGTCACACTAAACGGGCTCAGTCTACATTTTTCCACACGGAAACCATATTGTGGGGTGCACTACCCAGTTCCTGTTTTCCTCCAAACTTTGACTTAAGTCAATTTAAGGTAGCCACTCATAAACATTTCTCGGCAGCCTAAAAATATCCCTAAACCCTCCCAGTGTTCCTAAGTGCTTTAGCACGTTAGGCAAATCTTAGCCTGTTCGGGAATACCATAAGTAAAAAAAATATTTTTGGTTTCCAGTACCTTACACTTACCATAAAACAAATCTCAAAATCAGTGATACATGTCCTTAAAGCGCCACCGCGATTTAAACTTATATTGATTATTATCTTAAGCTGAGATGTTAGTGTCGGGACATCGTGGACCGCAAGATGTTCGCTTACTCGACACATAAAACTCTGAACTTTCGGTATAAACCTCATATAATTCAATTTGAATAGAAAGACGTACGTTAAGTACATTTTCAAAACGCACGTCAAACTTAAGTATTTGTTTTGCCCTAGTAGAAAATGAGTTAATATTTACGATTACCAACAATAATCCAAAATTAATAAATAAATAACACATTAATAATTATGACAATGAATTTTAAATTTATTCGCAAAATTTTATTCCTGAATATTTAAAAACAGAAGCAAACAATAGTAATAAACAAATAATAGCTTGATTTTAAAGTACGAATTTTGTCTTTGTCCGATCTGCTCATAAAAATTAAAAGTCATACCGGAAAATCACAGTAGAATTTGGTGTTGTTTTGCATGTAGAGTGAATAGAATAGCATAACTCAAAATCGGGAAAGTCCTAAATCAATGGGCGCCAGTTTGTTTAAGATCAATAATAGGGGATTAATTAGCACACAAATAAACGCTAGTGCTCTACAGCAATGTTCAAAACAAACAAAAAACTTGCTTACCTTTCGTGGCGTCATCCAGGTAAATCAGCAAAAGCTACTAGACCTGTGCTTTCTGCAAAAGCTTCAAAATGCAATCAATACAAAATAGCGTTCTATTAGACCAATTGTGAAGGTCAACAAACTTATTTACTTCAATTTTACTTTACGTTAATTTTATCAATAAAATTATATTTTCAAAAATCTTAATCTTAATAAAAAGATGGCAAAAAGAAACAAATTATTACACAGATCGTGACTTTGTGTAACTGTGCACACATAAAAAATTCCGGTAAGGCACTGCTCACTTGCAACACTTAAATTATTAAACATGTTAAACCTTTTAGAGTTGATTGTCCGTATGGCCTAACTAATATACAATACTGGAAGTGGCCCCTTTTAGGACAATCAGTCGTTAATCGTTAAAATCGTGAACACTTGCAGACTTCTAATGTCCTACACTCAGCCTTAACCAGCGTCCCAAAGCTCGCGCTGTCGTGAGTGTTCCGCGTTCACTCGGGTTTTTCAACACTTCCACTAAATTCCAGTAAATTGTAATGCTATTGGTCATTGAATGACGTGTAACAATTTTGGATTTTAATTAAAATTTATTTATATGTATAGAATATGCGTCACATACTCAAACTATATTTTATTCTGAGTACAAAAAGGTTATTCACGCGCTGCTTTTTTACATCAATTCAAACTATAAATTCTGTATACACTGTAGCGGTTTCGGTTAGTAAACAGATTCTCCAATGCCGTTCCTGCGGCCATTAATTCACATCTTAAACTCGAACTAAAAATTCTCTAACCACTCAGATGGCCATCCTAGATACATACACTATTGTTTTCTAACATTAACCGATATTTTAACATATTCCAGTGGCGTAACGTATCTTATAGCTTGTAAGTTATATTAAGAAAAATCGACGCGTGAATCATTATTTACGATAGTTCCTTGTCCAAATAGACCAAAAAAGTATTTTGTAGTTACCTCAAGTATACAACACTCTCTATTTTCCAGAGAAAGGTCCAGGAATGGGAGCTCTTCATCAATTTGATGATCAGCATCGGGCGATAAACGAGAATTTAACGTAATATCCTGTAAAAATCATTAAAGTAAATCAAACAAGTTAGAAAAACTGATTAATTACATTTATATTTAACTGATATGTCTCCTTATTTTTTTTAATGGTATCGTATAAGTGTTGTTGCATCTTATTTAACTGTTTTTCATCTACTGATCCTATTGAAACAAGTTTTGGTAAGGGAGGTGCAGGAAGCGGTAGTAAAAAAACTCCAGTACCGGTCGCAATCCCAACCAACATTTTTGTACCGACTGATATTCTAACTCGAAGTCCGAAAACAGCATTCATTCCTCTAATTCTTAATTTATTTACTAATATTCTATGTAACTCATATTCAAGAAAAGGCAAGCCATCCGATATATCTTTGGCATTCAATTCACTTCGTAAATCTTTCAGTGGCCTACACACATAAGCTTGAACAAAACAACCACGACCAATGGTTGGTATTGTATCAGGTATTTCTATTGTAGCCATTAAAACTTCAGGAACTTTTCCAAATCTATAAAATAGGTTAACCCACTATGCACAGCAGAAAACTTTCACTTACCTACAAAAGGCGCATTTGGACGAAATTGTACGTAAAGGTACTGAATTATTACTGTACGGTAAATGGCATATTGTACAAGGAGATGGAATATTACTAAAATTTGACACGGTTTCGTTTTCAGGACTTTCAGGAAGTGGTTTGGAATTAATTCCAAGCTAAAAGAAACATTTAGCAAAAAAAAAATTACATTAGAACACTTATACTTCTTGTTTTTGATGTAACCGGTCTTTTTCAAAATCACTCCGATCCAAAGACGATGCCATAATATCTTTAATACCACAACCATGTTTCGAAACGTGTGGTAAACCGTTAAAACCATCCCCAACTTCTTCTACACTCTGCAAACGGATAACAGCTGCAGTTCCACTTGCGCTGAGCACACATACGTCTTCACTGCAAATTAAACATGTATTGGAACTAAAACAACAGAAAAGAAATGGGTGTACCTTATACTAGCTGTTTCAGTATATGCAAGAACTACGTTGCAGTGTAAAGACCTCATGTGCGACCTTATCTCCATTCTTAACTCCGACCACCAAGTGTCTCGAGATTCAGGTTCTTCAAGATTCGTTATTCTTTCTAACAATTTGACAGATCTAGCGCTAACAACTCCACCTGTAAGATATTATATGTGCTTTACATATTGCAACTTACCAATATATACATATACAATATATATATATATATATATATATATATATATATATATATATATATATATATATATATATGTATGTATCAGTTTTCATGGCATAATTTTCGTCTATTAGGCAAACAGCGTGGTTGTCTTAGTGATTTTACAATTATGGCACGTGCGCAAAACGAGGCGACTTCACATAATTTGTTACTTTATTTTTATTAGAACGCGTTGACATTCCTCCAAATATATACGTCTCGTAAAGTGTTTAATATGTGATTATGATTTGCAGCAACTAATCAGTTATGTCGCGTGATTGGTTTCTACGATACCCCAATTGAGCATTTACAGGTATATTTTGTTAACAATTATATACTAATAGCATGTTTTCATATTGTTTACAATTACAATTTGTTTCCTTCTAGAGCAAATTTACGAATTAAAAATGATATAGTTCTCTCAAGCGCTTAAAGCTTAAGGCTTAAGTCCCGTTGGTAGTTTGTATGCGCAAAAAAATATTTAAAAACCTAAAATAATCCAGGTCAGTGTTGTTTATTTACTTGTTCTAATTAAAACTACCCCAAAAAGGGTTCAAGACCATATTATCTATTATTAGCTTTATATGTTTTAAGCGAGTTTATCCTCCGAGTTTTTTTTTCACATATGGCTTGGTTAAGATGCGAAGCTACAGAGAAAATAACATGTCTCTTGCTCACTTCTAGTGTAAGTTTCTCTGTAGAACCATAATTTTGTTTCTTATGGCTTGAAGCGCTGTTTATAATAGTAATAATAATCATATGCACTTGACCACTGTGACCATACATAGCGGTATTGAGCAAACGATGCAATTAACATGGAATTAACTGGACATCGATTGAAACATTGCGTGTGTATGTCAAACAAGAAGGGATTAAGACTTGTATACCGGGTCCGCCATCTCTCTGGCATTCCTTTTTAGATCATTTATTATTTATTGTAAAAAAAAAGTATCAATACGAACTTTACCTTATTTTTCAAGCTCTATAACCTAAAAATATTTTCATGTATACAGGGTGTTCCACTTTTGCTCCACAGCACTCAAATCTTTTATTTTAAATGGAACGCCCTGTATATTATTAAATTTCCTGTTGAAATTGAGGGGCACTTTGTTAAGCATACATGTCACCTACAGTCCACCGTTTCGGAGATGTCACGTTTTTTGAAAAAAAAATGGCCTTTGCGGCATACTCAAAAATGACTAATATCTCGCAAACTAAAGTAGGTAGGGACATACGGTTTTCACCACTCGATTTAGCGTAAAAAACTCTATAGAACATTTTTGAGACACAGATCTTTTGCGGGTAAATTTTTGATTTTCGAGAAATTGAATCATGGATAACTTGATTTTTTTAAATAGAAGGTGTGTATATATATATATATATATATATATATATATATATATATATATATATATATATATATATATATATATATATATTACATAAACTGAAGCGGATTTTTTTTTCTCTTCCGATTTTGTTAATACAATATGGGTCTAACTTTAGCCGTTTTACGGAATTGGCGATTTTCTATTTTTTATTTTCTTTTTCGCTATGTCGCAGTAGCCTTGTAACAGAAAAACAAAAAATTACGGAAAATAATAATTTATTTTAATTTTAATTTAATCATATTCCATTTAACAAACTAAAGGTATTATCAAAAAATAAAAATAAACAATAACAAACATTTTAATTCAAGAGGTGCTCAAAATTTTGTCCGTTCAATTCTAAACACTTTTCAAGCCTTTGTTGCAGAGATTGATCCACATTTAATAGCATTTCTGGACTTACGTCAGCAAATGTGGTTCTTATTCTGTTTTTCATTACTTCTTGTGTTGTAGGTTCTTCTTCATATACCAAATTTTTTACAAACCCCCACAAAAAAAGTCTATGATGGTTAGGTCCGGCGATGTTGCAGACCATGACACGGGACTTCCTCGGCCGATTCAGCGATTGGGAAATTGGAGATTTAAAAAATTCTGCACATTCCTAGCATAGTGGCAAGGCGCACAGTCATGATGACACCACATCATATGTTTTATGTTGTCAGGAACATTTTCGAGTAATTCAGGTAACACATTATTTAGAAATACCAAATATCGGTTACCATTCAAATGATGATCAAAGAACTAAGGACCTATCACAAAGTTATTTACAATCCTCCCCACACATTTACCGTCCATCTGTGCTGATGATCCAAATATCGCACAATATATGGGTTTATATTATCATAATAATGAAAATTCCGACGGTTTACTCGGCCGTTGCTGTGGAAGGTAGCTTCGTCAGTAAATAAAATAATGGACGTAAAGCGTGGGTCCTCATTTAACTTATGTAACATCCATTGACAAAAAGTTCTTGCTGCACTAAAATAACCCACCGTTAATTTTTGGTGTAATTCTACATGATATGAATGATATTTATTATGTTTTAGTACCCGTCTTACCGATATAATACTAATAGTACCAATTGCATCAGATGTTTGGCTTGTGCTGACGTTTGGATTTTCGACAACGCTCTGCATTGCCATAAATTCAGTTTCTTCTGTTCTAACTCTGCTTATGTGAACATTTGCTTTGTAGTGTACCCTTCCCGTTTGTTCAAATCGAGCCAATAATTTTTCTAACGCACGGGTACTAGGAGGACGTCGATCAGGATATCTTTGTTTATACACACGAACAGCCAAAACACAATTTCTTTGACACTCGCCCAAAACAAACACCATGTCCATTAATTCGTTTTCAGCAAAATTCATGTTGATTAAGAGCTAATTAACTTAACTTAACCTTCACGCCATTCCCTTGCGGGGTAGGCAAAACAATACCTGCCTCTTATTTATTTTTCATTCACAATATTTCTCCATGCTTTCCTATCTCCGCATACCTCTCTACCTTCCGCAATGTTCATACATTGTCTCTGACATGCCCTTTTATTTTTAAAACTCCTTATCTTTCTTTCCTTTATCATACATTCTAGTGCATTAAGCCAAGTTTTACGTGGACTACCAGACCCGGCCTTTCCTCTAACCTCACCCACATATATTTGCTTCGTTAATCTTGCGTTGGTCATTCTCTCAATGTGACCAAACCAACGTAATGTATTACTTTTTATATCTATCCATAATCATCTTTTCCTCGCCACACTCCGTGATAGGCATGTATACTTCATGCCAGCCGGGGAGGTACCACCACCCTTACCATGGGCTCCTTAATATTGGGTCTCCGATTTTCTGAGCTCGGTAAGAGCTGCCGGTTACCTTTTCCATCATCCTTAATCTATTCTCATCCCTATTCTTCCTTCTCGCCCTCACTGTCTTCCTATCGGATTAAAAGTCCCAAATTAAAAAATAAGATGGCTGTGGTTTCTAGAGTTATAAATTCCGGACGTAAAATCCTGCCCCATTCGGATGTCCGGGAGGGCAGGGCCCAAGCGAACTCGGTCATCGAAAGTATCAACTTTCTGATTCACTACTGCAACATCCGCGGTATCAGGTCTAATCTTAATGCTATTCACCAACATCTTGAACAATTACAACCTGATATATTGTTTCTATCTGAAACACAAGTCTTCTCTGAAAGCTCCGAGTCACCCGACTTGCAATTTCCTCAATACCATCTTCACTTTCGTCGTCCTCTTCTTCGGACATCGCTCTTTCAGTATCTGAAGTCATCCTCATGGGAATGGAGTTGTACATTCCGAAAAAACAGTACCGTGTAGGTCATTCCCAACCCTGGTTCAATAAGGCTTGTTCTGATGCAATATCTTTAAAAAATAAATGTTACATTAAATGGAAATCTAATAAATCGGTTGACAGTCATGTAGAATACGTTGGTGCTAGAAATATCTGCAAAAGTGTCATCACTAAAACTAAAAGTTGTTCGAACAACGAAAATGCAATGAACTAGCTACATCTCCTTTAGGCAGTCGTAAATTTTGGTCTTAGCAAAACCATTAGTAAAAACTTTCGAACATCTTCATTTCCTGACATCTATTGACGGATCGGTAGTTGCTGATTCTGTAGACAAAGCCAACGTTTTTGTGGATTTGTTTGCATCAAACTCGTGTCTCAATGATTCTGGAAAAGATGTGCCCCTAGTCAACTCTTCTTCATACGTTATGAAACCAATTCATTTTCGGTACAAGCTCTTGGAATCGATCATCAGTAGGCTTGATCTCAATAAGGCGACTGGCCCAGACGGTATCCCAGCTATTGTCTTAAAGAAATGTTCCCCGAACTAGTACCAGTCCTATCTAAGCTCTATACGATCTCTATATCTTCTGGGAATTCCTTCATCATGGAAGTTAGCAAATGTTCAACCTATTCCCAAAAAGGTGATAAGACCGATCCCTCAAATTACAGACCAATTGCCATCACTTCCATCTTTGTCTAAAATCATGGAAAAAGCCATCAATCAGCAACTGCTCACGTTCCTTGAAACTAACAAACTCCTTAGTGACCACCAATATGGGTTTAGGCAAAGTCGTTCAACAGGCGATCTTCTTTCATAGAGCAGTCCGGTGAAACAGTTGTAGTCGCTTTAGATATCTCAAAGGCATTTGACCAAGTTTGGCATAAGTGTTTACTTGCCAAACTCGCCTCGTTTGGGTTAAATGATACGCTCATCAACTGGGTGTCTAGTTTCCTTGATAAAAGACGAATACGTGTCGTAGTTGATGACTTTTTTTCAAAAGAAGTTAGCATTAACACGGGCGTACCACAGGGATCCGTTATAGCGCCTACACTTCTTCTGCTGTAGATAAATGACCTTATTTCTTCAACAACTAACCCCATTCATTGCTTTGCTGACGATAGCACTCTTCACTGTGTTCATCTCAGTCTACTCATAATGATAATCTACCTTCTATGTCAAATCAAGAAATTAAAGCTTAAATGGCAAATTCAATCACAAAGACATTCAACGTATTCTCGAATGGGGAAGCAATAATCTAGTCAAATTTAATGCTAACAAAACTCAGTGTGCCTTATGTCCGCCAAAAAAGATCAACCATTTCCTGTTGCAAGTATGAATGGCTCAGTTCTTAAGTTTTCAGACTCTATTACTCTGTTGGGTATGACTGTATCCTCAAATCTCTCATGGTTGACCATCTTCTGTCAGCTACCAAAACAGCTGCTCGTAAAATAGGCTTTTTGTACAGATCTAAGCAGTACTTTACCTCTCGACAACTCCTGCTGTATAAGGCCCAAATTCGGCCTCATCTGAATATAATTCTCACCTCTGTTAGTGCTCCCAATACGCTCTCGATATCGTTAATCGTATTCAAAAGAGAGCGATTAGGCTTATAAATGACCCGTCCTTAACTTCTCACATACAGTCCCTTGAGCATAGAAGGATGGTTTCAGTTCTTTCTTTGTATTATCATTATTACAACGGCTATTGTGCTGCTGAATTATATTCTTTGATACCATCTCGGGCTATCTTTACGAGAAACACTCGATTCGCTCATTCACATCATCAGTATGCAATGCAAATCTCCACTTGTCGTACCAAACGGGCGCAATCCACATTTTTCTACACGGCTTCTAAACTCTGGAATGATCTCCCTAGTTCCTGATTTCCTCTCACTTATGATATGAGAAAATTTAAGGTAGCTGTTCATAGGCATCTATTGGCAATTCATTATCCCTCTATCCATCCTGCTAAGTGTTCCTGAGTGCTTTAGCACGATAGGCCTTATTTAGCCTGTTCAGGTCCACAATCATAAAAAAAAAATTATGCACTCATTCTTTATCTTGTCCCTTCTCGTTTTACCACATGCGCTTCTCAGGAATCTCATACCCACGGCATTTATTTTTCTTTCGTGCTTTTTTTGACAAAGCCACGTCCACTTCCATACAGTACTGATGGGACAAACACGCCATTATAGATTGCTCGTTTTGCAGCTAGGCTCATGCTTTCGTTTCTCATTATCGTCCACATACTTCCAATCACTTTCCTTCCAGCATTAACCCTTCGTCCAATATCGCCTTCCATTGTACCATCTGCAGTAAACATTCTACCCAGATATACCAGCTCGTTCACTTGCTCCACAATTTCATCTTGCAGCGTAAATACTCTACTCTCCTTTCCACCTTCCCGATTGAACACCACAATCTTAGTTTTGTTCACGTTTACCTTTAGGTCCATGCTCTCACAGACTGTATCAAACTTACTCAGAGCGGTTTGTAGCTCATCCGCACTGTCACTTAATAAGACTGTGTCATCTGCATACACCAGAAGTCGTACTTTTTGTCAGGGTATTTTGAACACCCTGTATACGCATTGGGTAATTTTGTGTGTGATTTTATTCACTTAGTTAGATTCCGTATGTACATATATTTTTTTTTGTTTGTTTGAGAGCTTACTGTAGATGAACGTTTTGTTTGAATGGAACACGCCGTATGTAAAGGAATTTTAGGAATGTGTAAGATGTATTAAGGAATTTCGTTTTTTTTGGTGTAGTTACGTAATTTTCATTAAGAAAAGTCAGTGTAGTTATTTTTGGAATTTTAAGTACAATCTTCAGTTTATTGCCCGAATCATATATAAAGTTTTATTTAGATAAATTCGTTTAGTTTTGTTACCTAGTTTCAGTATAAAGAAGCGTTGTTATCGCATTGGTGCCGTACTGCCGCATTCGTGTAGAGGAGCAGTTGTAGAGTCAGAATGTTGGTTTTCATCCGTGTGAGTAATATGGATGGGCGATTGGTTGTACCTTTGCAATAACATTTTTGTATCGTGTCGAAGGAAAGTGCAAACATTGCAGTTTCTTCGCCTGAAGTCGAGATAGCATCGTAAATTTAAGGGGGTAGAAATTTTAAAATTAAAATGGTTGATTGGTGTGTTTGAATGAATCTGTATGGAGGGAAACGTTTTTTTAATATGGCGAGAAAGTAATTTTGAATGAGAGGGACTCTGTCTTAAGCTTTTGAAGCGTAAAGTCGTGTGCGTGGGGAAGTCGTCAAATTATCGGAATTGGGGTGTCATCATTGTGCGAGCTCCTAGTGAAAGTTAAGGGAGTAGTGTTGAGGACTTGAAAGAATAGTCGATTATAACCAAGTTTGGGATTTTCTTGTGAAGTAACATTTCAACCGGGCTCGCGCATTTATTTAGTTTAGTGGAGAAGAACGGCATCTTCGAGTGCGTTTATGATAGAAATTTGGTTCGATCGCCCACCCACACATACCGTTTAGGATTGTTTTGTTCGTAATTGAACTTATTAACGTAAACTGTACAAAACGATTTGTTGAGTGTTTTATTTTGTTTGTCGAGCTTTAACAACATTGGATTAAAAGAAATTATTAAAGTGATTTAAGTTAGTTAATGCTGGTTCAATAAGTTACGAGACATTATATTGAAAAGCAAGTTGAAGTCGTGGTAGAGACCTGGGGGGAGGCAGCTTCGTGTCGTCGACCAACAGCCATACGGTGGACTGTACAAGCCGTATCCGACGCTGTCCTAGAGCAGATATCATCCCCTATTTGCCTGCGTGACTTAGGTAATATAATTTACATTCTGCTCGAAATCTTGCGACTTGAAAGAATAAAATTTGATTGTGTTTTTATGTAATGTGTGTTAACGAAGGAACCTGTTGGAAGTAATTTATTTGTATTTTTTTGAATTTATTGTGTCATTTTGTTAACGTTCTCGGACAGTTTCCTTGTCTATTTAGTAGCTATTTAAGGTGTTTTGTTTTTTAATACCATTAATATTTTATGCAGGAGGTAAATAAAATATTACCTTCATTATTCAGTTTATATAAGATTTACGTGCTGAGTAATCCAAATTTATTCAATTTCTTTGAATACAATTTAGTTTAAGATAGTTTTGCTACTGGCCAGAATTCAATGAGGTAAAAATTAAGAAGATACGATTACCGTTATATTCAAATTGACCTGTTTAAATTTTAATTGTTTTATTTATTTATTTTGATTTAATAGATGTTTAACTTAGTTACTATTTTGGTATTTATTTTGATATTAAGCCTGGACATAGGGTGATAATTTATTGCTCGAATAGTAAAGCGTCGTCGCGTTTTATTTGAGAAAAGTTGGAGTGTTGTTTTTTTTTTGTTGGTTTTGTTTGATGGGCAAATTAAATTGACGTAACGTAAATTTCAAATTTAGAAAAGTGCTGTGACAGAATTGAAGTCAGTTTAGTGTGTGTTATTTGGATTAATTTAAGGGAGTAATTTAACGTAAGGGGAACATTAGAGTTTTGTAGTAAATTTGAATATTGCTGCACGGTGGTAAGTTGAAAAGATAAGGTGCAGATTTTGAAGCCTTTTTAGGTGAAGCAGTATTGCGGAACCTGAGTTACGAGCGTTACGACGTGGTAAGTGTGGTAAGTTGGGTATTCGAACCACTGCGTACCGTCGTTTTATTCGCATTTTAAAACACCCTGGTTTGTTCTTTTAGAATATCCTGGCGCCTACCGGAACCTATTGTGTCATTTTCCCGATTTTGACTTTGGTAGATAGCGTAAACTACGGAGACGAGACTGCTTTGTCCCAATAGACCCTCACCCGCACGCCGAGCTAGCCGTGCAAAAACCAGGTTTATCTTATACCTTGTCCTAGTGACCATTTATACCGTAACAATTTACGTCACCAACCATTACACCATTTGTATCGGTACATGCTTGTCTAACACATTTATCCATGTATACATTGAATAACCACGGTGACATCATACAGCCTTGTCGCACTCCTTGCTCAATATTAAAGTCCCACTACCGTTGCATACTGCCCTTATTCCATTTATTAGACCCTTATTTACGCCATATTCATTTAATATTTCCCACAGCTTCTCCCTATTCACTCTGTCGTATGCTTTCTCCAGATCTACAACCGCACAGTACAGCTTACTTTTTACCCTTAAACACTTTTGGATCACCTGCTGGAGAGCAACCATCTGATCGACACATCCTCTCCCTGGCATGAAGTCACCCTGCACCTCCCAAATCTTAGTTTGTGTATTTTCTCGTACTCTATCAATCTGAACTTTTCCAAATACTTTAATTCAAATTCAATTTCAACAGGAAATTAAAAAATGTAATAATATACAGGGTGTTCCATTTAAAATAAAAGTGTAGAGTGCCGTGGAACACCCTGAAAATATTTTTAGGTTATAGAGCTTGAAAAACAAGGTAAATCTCGTTTTTATACCTTTTCTTTACAACAAATAATAAAGAAGCTAAACAGGAATGCCATAGCGATGGCGGACCCGGTATAGTTAAGCGCACAAAACGGTGAATTAGATTCTGATTCGTAGTCCCCTACGTAGAGTGGGATTGTAGTGTAGTAAGAGAATGGGTGAAGTAGTACACCCAAGTATGGGTGTGGCTCCAAATATTAATTAATGTAAGTGTTTATCATTCCTATTAATTAATTCTCTTATATAAAACCAATTTTGAGTTAACTGCTGACGACTCACCCCCTCCCCCAGTACATCCATCACAAAAAGTTGATTATTACATTGTGGCTCTGTAAAGGTCTAAGGAGATAACAATGAGGACCTGAATGCGGATGTGTTTGCTGGAATTTATTCAAGAAGGCTCCCTTATTGTTACGAATAATGTAAACTAGCATTCTTGTCAAACCGAATGACAAAAAAAATCTATTCCAGAAGAGATTGTAGAAACTTGTAAACAACACAAACCTGCAGTAAAAACTATGTAATTGGTGAAATGTTGAAGCATCATAATGTGACAGTACTTCAACTGCTATCGTATCATGCAAACGAAACCGCACAGAAAGAGTGTGGAACCAAATAAAAGGAGAAGCTGATAGAAAGAACACCACGCATGATGTGAATGAACTAATTCTAAATGCTCTCAAGAATGTTAATTCAGGAAACTGGAAAATGTATAGAACATATAAAAAAAGAAGAAACCAGCATGTGGCAGCTTGATAGAATTAATATTGTTACTGATCCATTAGTGATGTTGCAAATAGTGAAGATACCCCTACAAATAAATTAAACTTACCGTTCTATTGCATTTGCAAATATAATTTGTTACTCGAAGCGTTTATAAAATCGACTTAGGTAACATCATATTATAGACAGTACTTAACAATTATTTTTTTCAAAAAAAAATCCTTTAACATATACCAAGAAATAATAAAGTGAAAATATTTGTTGTTACTTCGTAGCAGAACAAAATATTCCAAAATTTACAAAGATGCCCTGCTTAGATAAGTTCGTCAAAAATTAATGAAAAAACGTAACTGTAACTTTTTAATCGCGCTGGGTCATAGAAGTACCTATTATTTCTTAAAACGTACAAATGTACAAATGAGAGAGGAGTACAAATGCTTAAAGTTCCCTTAAACTTTATAAAGTACGATAAAACTTTCGTAAATGCGCTCACTGGTTTCAATTGAAACTAAAATTAATAAATAGGGATTAAATTAATTAAGAAAACGTAATGCTCTAAGTACAGTAAGCTTTAAGCTTAATGAATGCATTAATAAAATAGATTTCGTTGAATAGAGTTCGGTCCAATCTGCCAAGAACCATTCTATATCTTCAATTATTATTAACAATAGTAATCTGCATTATGAATCATAAACGTTAATTAAAGTTTGCTTAAACGATAAGTATATGATGTATGTTAAGTACTAAAATATTTTTAACTGTATTTGCAAGTCTTTAATTATAAATTTTGTATACCCCAACACACCGAAAAATGTACTATAAAAATTGTTTCGTCGTTAAAGACGTTACAAAATCAAATTCAAGTTTAAAATTCTCAATTAATTTATGAACGAGTTATTAGACTTTAATCTAAATTCAAATGAACTGTGTTCGATCAAAACATAAATCTGCAAACTAAGTCCGTCACATAGAACCAGAAGGACATTTTTGTAACACCCTGTATATATTGTGATTTAATTCAACATCAATTTTTGCAAATGAAGTTTACTTAAATAAAACTCAAGTCTCAAACAATAAATTTTGATAATCTTTCGCTTTAAATGGATTACTGTTGAAGATTAAATTTATTAATAAACTGCAGTCAATTTAACACATTGACAAAACTTATAAATTAGATGCAATTGCATTATACACAAACTTTTATGCCAAATCTTACATTACTACTTACAGCCAAACGCTTAAAATTTTATACAAATATGAATCAGGTTTGCTTCCAACATTTTCAAACAATATAACAGAGAATGCCAATATTGAACCGAGAAAAACGAGATTAATATTAGCGTCCAACCACGTCAAAGCATCAAATAAAATTCTTAAATGTGTAATCCAAAATACAGCTATCAGTTTTATTGGTTTTCACGCTCAGTTAGTCAAAAGTTGCGTTAAGAGGTCCCCATTAATACGAGAAATAAATCCCATAAATGTTCTTACACTTCATATAATTGAATTATATAGATGACATGGTAATTCTTTCTTTCCAAACCAAAGTTCCACAAATATTTCTATACTAAAATTTATACGTAATGTTTACTGGTCTACCATGGAACCTGCCACGTCGAAAGGTGAAGTGATAGCTGCATTTCCTATGATTAGTTGTTCGACGGTAATCACATGTCGTGATCAAGTTACGGTCTTAATCTTTCACCACACTTCAAAGACAGTTACGCAATTTATACGTGGTGATTTGGCTATTATTCGTTTAAAATTAATACGATTGGATTGGTTAGGGTTTTTGGGGAATTGTTTAAAAGCTTTTTTTTTTGTTTAATAGCATATTGCATTTCACGGATCTACCCAGAAACTCTTTACACCCACTTTGTAGAACAGACATAGTGGCTGCGTTCCGGATAGAATATACCAATAAGATCTTCAATTGATTGCCTTGCTACGCGGAGTGTAAGAGGCTTATACAAAAGCCAGCCTCCCTTACTTGTAACCCATCTTGCAGGAAGTAGTGATTTTACATCTTGAAATCATTAATAGGTATGATTATGCGAAAGTGGTCCCACCATAAAGGTGGTCCGCTGTTTTTCAAGGAAGAGGTGGTGGAGATTTTCTCGGTGAAGCTAAGGTTAGATCAAAAGTTGATAAACCTTTACCTCTGGCTGAGAGTTGGGTAAAAGATCCTGTTCTTAAAAGGATTAATTTTTTCAATAAGATATTCAATAAGAAGGCCTCTGGCATCTTTTTATTAGAACCCCATAAATTGCTGTTGGAGTTAAAATTGCCAATGATGCCATAGGAGCAAGTTATTGACTCAAAAGTTGGCTTATATTTTTTCTTTCTCAATTAAATCAGGTAAGTTACACATTGTCAAGTATGAACATTATAATAAACGTATCTCTACAGCTTGAATAGACGTTATTAATTGTATTGTAGTTACCTTAATGCCAGCCTCGACTAGCACCACTTATTTATTCCAAATTTTCCTTGCCTCCTGCGGACAACACTGACATCAGCGTTAGTATCTGCCCAGTAAGATAAATTGTGATTATTAAAAATACCATCACTAATGATATGCGCCTCGTCTGACCATGCAATAGAGTTTGAAAAATTAGGTATATTTTGGCAATGACTTATATACCAGTTACAAAACTCAGTACGCCGCCTTCTGTCATCTATAGTCAAAAAATATTCTTTTCGAAATCTGTAGCAATGGTATTTGTGTTTCTTTAACATTCGAAGGGCTTTGCTTCGAGACACGCCTGGATTATCCATTTGTCTAGAGGAAGTTGTTCAGAATTTCGTTTAAAGATTCAATTAAATTTTTCTGTAACCTAAAATTAATTAACATACTGTTTTGAGCTAGAAAACATTTTAATTTCTATTAACTATACCGTCCAAAAATATTTTTATTTGGCTGCCGCCTGTCAAGAAAATTTTGTAAATATAATTCCAATACCACATTCTTATCACCTTCGGATAATATAAAACACTTTAACGCGCAAAATTTTCCTGAATTTGTATAATTAGGCATGTTAATAACTAAATTCCAAGATCACTTTGTTGACCACTTCTAATTTTTAATTTATTATTTGACATATAGGTATCATTTGTTTTACTTAAATAAATCTCAACCTCCTATGCATACTGTGTATTCTTAATATAAAACGTAAATAAGAAAAACTTAAAAAATCAATTAATTATTAAAATAGCATAAGAAGTGTTATATATTTTTGAAAAGCACAAAAAAAATGTCAGCCAACCATGGTTTCCATATAAAAAAATACAACTTTATGTCATATCTTTTTAAATTAAGGAGGTATTAAAAATGTGAATGCACTAACGGATTCTACTTAAAAAAGTAAGAATGTTTTTACAGTTTGTCGATACATTTAGAAATAAAAAAGTTATTTAAGTTTTCAAAATCGCCTTTTTTTCAATTTTGGCTAATTGCGCAATAACGGTCAGCGATATCTTGATTATGACTATTGAATCTTAATTAGCACCAAAATCGAGCATAAGGACCCCATATTACTTGTTGTCTATCTGTAATAGAAAGGGTACTTATACATTTAGAAATAAAAAAGTTATTTAAGTTTTCAAAATCGCCTTTTTTTTCAATTTTGGCTAATTGCGCAATAACGGTCAGAGATATCTTGATTATGACTATTGGATCTTAATTAGCACCAAAATCGAGCACAAGGACCCCATATTATTTGTTGTCTATCTGTAATAGAAAGGGTACTTCCCATAAGAAAACATCAAAAATGAACCACCCTGTACATAGTGATTGAATAATTTATGGGTAGAAAGGAAAAACCGTACTTATAATTAACATTAGTTTAATTAGAACTTAAAACTTAATTTCTACATATCTACTGCTCGCGACGTTTTCTACTTAACTTTTTCATTGAAGAACTATTATATACAAGTAATAAACCCCATATACTTCTCAGTATTTTTACGCTTACTCTACTTACAGAAAAAGTTTACATAATTCCTTACTTTATTAGTTATCTACTACCAATGTTTGAAGTGATTATTTCAGCTATTTTGCAACTTATTATCCCCACGGCCTTCACCATTGAGCTAGGCCGGCAACCCGGTAAGCTAATACCTCAAATGTGGATTACCAAAAGATACATCGTTCCCCAAACATCGTCAGATTTTCGACTATAATTAATGTGCGCCACGGACACACAACTCAACAAAATGCCATAAAGGATTTTTTAGATAGCACTTGAATTTAATTTCTACGTCAAGTATTATTACGCCGAACTAGACAGATCATAATTTAGCATATGCATGTAAAATCACATAAGACAGTAAGTAAAGCCCCAAGTGCGCTAACATCGACATACAAAACAACAAATATTATTGCAAACTTACCTAAATTCACAACAAAGCCTGGAGGAAATTTACATATTGTCATAAAGGGGTATTCTAACATTTCTAAATTATTTTGAGGAATATTTCCATGATGCATATGTCCAATCCTTGATGAAATATACATGTTATGAAGTCCGGACGATTTGTCACTTCCTGTTAGGCTATTCCCTGTTTACAAATGTACATAATATAGTATACACACAAAGTGAAATAAGCACAGCATATTGGTTAGAAAATATTCAATCTAGCTTTTAGCACTTTTAGACGGATATATTACTACAAATAGGAACACACAGTTTTCGTATTGGATTATTTAAACAAAAGATAAACAGAAATTGAGCAAGAATCAAATTACATAGAGCATTATTAGTCCCAGAAATGAGCAGATTACACCTACACATAAATGCAACATTAATATCCAGTGAAATACTCACTTTTCCTAAAGAATCCTATTGCAAGAAATTACCATCCAGAAAAAATAATCTCATATTACTAATTCAATTAAAAGTCAAATAATCGCTTAGGATCATAATTTTCAGAAAATTTACGCTTCCACAAAGTTAAATATTAATAAGAATTTAAACAATTTTAAATCAATACTCACCTTTAGGCGTAATGCTTAAATCAGAATCTGAGGATCGTCTGTTCATAAACGGAATTGATTGGAATCTTCCAGGAGACTGCGACATTTTGCCACCAGTAGATTCAGTTCTTTGATGTCCCCCATCACATGTGCTTAATTCTGTGCCGGGTGAAACGACAGTCCTAAGAGAATCGGCTAAGCTTGCATGCATATTATTATTGCCTTTGTCAAGTTCTGGATTGACAGGCAGAATTGGAGAAGGAAGAGAGGTATCTATTACAATGCTAGGATTTGGATGAGATGGTAAAAATTTTGAAACAGTTTCTTTCAAGTTGAAAAAATTGTGCTGTTTAGGGCTTTTATATTCTTCCTTAAAATTAATTTTCTTATTTACACATTTCGGAGAAGAAGGAGGAGTATAAGTACCCATTAGTTTAATTTTATCAAGTAGTATAACTTTCACAGCAGTTTCTGTTAAACTTTGATGTTCTAAGACATCGTCACTCATTTGGACTGGTGGAATAATAGACAGCTTATCGAAACACTGATTTTCCACATTCTTATCTAAACTATGACTGCTATCAGTATCTCCCTCATTTTCCCCAATTATAAAATTACAAGAATGTCGTTCATCATTATCAAAACTTTCGGTTGTAGCTAAAGGCGCGCGTTTTTCGTCGCTACTTAAATCATTTTTAAAACAAGATTGATGATCAGTTGTTCTGACATGCACATCATTTAGGTCAACCACATTTTTCAATACGTGACTTACGGTGTCATAATCACATCTATTGCATACTTTATCCTCATCATCAGAACTAGAAGAAGTAGATGAAGAATCATTATTTAAAGAAAATTGATCTGCACTTAAAGTTACGTTAGATTCAAGAATATCTGGTTCAGATAAAGATAAATAATCGCCTTCGTTTCCAACACACTCCAAATTACTGTGCATTAACGAATGGATAAGCAATTCAGCCATAGGATTTGATTCGTTACTTCTAGAATGGAATAAAATTCGTTTTTTTTTAGTGTAATTTATTTTGCAATCATCGTCTGAATCATTTTCTTCTTGCATTTCGGAATCCGAGAGTTTTGCTTTTAATGCAGTCATTTTTTTCGATAGCATATTTTGGGAAGAATATTTAAAGTTTTTCAATTTTTGAGTTATACCACCACTAGGTACTCCACGTAAATCCTCTTGTCGCAGTAATGTTTGTAAAGAAGACGAATGGTTTCTGGTATAATCTACGAGATTTCTATTTAGTGAAAGAGTGGATTTAGTAGCAGTAAATTCGTTATATGATAAATGACGGGTAAGTAACTTTTTTTGTTTTATTTTAGGGTCGGTTATACTATTAATATTTGAAGATGTTTGGGATGGATTCGGATAACACATATTATTAATATTACTAGTATTAATGTGGTCTAAATGAAAGCCTCTATCGTAGCGAAGGAATTGTAAATAATTTATAGCCTGCCTGTAGATAGCAAACGAGGCAAAAATATATTAGTTAATGTTTTTCTAAAAGAGATTTAACAGCAATGTTAATTTTTTTAGGAATAAACTTTTCAAACCAATTATTATTGTCTTTTCCCCTACTAGGTGATTCCACAAAACTATCTTATTCATGTATTTGTCATTTCCGAAGGTTATAAAATCCTGTACATAAAGTAAGAAGACGGTACCAATACAAACATACATCTAGTTGTTAAAACATTCTTGATTTCACAATTTATTTTAATATTTCTAAACCAGGTTCGCTATAGTATACCCTACCAAGAGGTTTCAAAAGTGAACAAATATTTAGCATTTATAACGAATATTAGTTAGATTTAGAAAAAGTATTAAACACTCTTGAAAATGCCAACCAGAACACCCTCGACGCAGATAAAAGACAAACTGTAAAAGTGTCAAAATCAAAAAACCAATTACATTTAAAAAATTAAAAGAAACTCTACTAAATTCAAAAATACTTTTACTTGATATAATATTATTAAACGTTTAAAATTGTAAACAAGACAGAGTCATAGACCACCATTATGAAAGTAATAAAACATATTTAACAACATTTAATCGCCTACAATCAATGCAATATTGTGAAAGACGGTATATGCAAGTGGTAAAGGTTTAAGGAAAAACAATTAATAAACCTAGACTTACCAATTAAGCAATTTATCTTATCTATTTTGTGCTTTTTACAGAAAACTTCCAATTAATAGATCGACTTGCTCATTCATTAGAGATATCTAATACAGCATGAAAATATTTTGGGATAATGAGTTTATTTTGACGCACTGGGTTTATTTAGTGTTGTATTGAGCGTATTACGTTGTATTGAACGTGAATTTGTACGGGAAATTTTTTTTGGAGCATGTTGGGTGTGCTTGTTACGCCATTGGAATCTGTAGTAAGGCTATGAATATTATATAAAAGGATATTTAAACGTTGTGTAAAAGATGGTGATCTTAAAGAATTAAAATTGCATGAGAAATAATATTTCGGTAAAACCCCTATTCAGATGATAATGACTGGCTTTTGTATTTTCAGAAATGTAGGTTCAAAATTGCTATGAATGAGTAGCGTGAGTGAATTAATGGTGTGTTTGTATTACATTAAAATGTAGAGGAAGAATATCTATATATAAGGTAAGTGTACGTTTCACCGACCTTGCAGGTTATACTGACCACTTTGAATTTCGCGCTATAATTCAAAATTTGCAAATGGTACTACACTGAAAGTGTTTGTTTTAAGAACGAAATCAAGACGTGATTCATCTGACATTCAAGAAAGAGAAAACATAACGACCAATTATATTTCTCCACATAAAACTACGTCAACGGAAAACTACCCTAACGTCAATAAAGGCAATAGAGAACAAAATGTGCCAACTCCTCTTAAAAATATCCCCACTCCGTTTAAAAAATCAATGTTTTGGCCAGAGGCTAAAAACAAAGAAAAAGTGATGAAAGCTACTAAAAAATTAACTCCAACAGTTGCTACTTCTGAACAGTTCATACAATATCAAAAGAAAATAGACATGGAAAAGAAAAAGAAAGACATTGAAAAAGCTGAAAGAGCCCTGAAAAGAAAATGTCCAAAAACCACAAATAAAAAAAGGAAAAAAGTGATTCGAAAAATGAATCCCATCAATCTGAAGTCACTGCAATGGAGCAACGTTATGTTGTAGTAAGATATGAAGAACAGTTCTTTCCAGGTCTCGTTATTGGCAATGACAGTTGTGGCACATTAGTGAAGACAATGGCAGCTAGCGGCAGCAATTGGAAATGGCCCCTTAAGGACGATATTTTATCTTACGTTGATAACGATATTGTAGCAGATATTAGATCTCCTACTTTAATAAATAAGAGGCATTCACTCTGTACCAGAAGTTGTAGATATACAGCAATCGAGTATTAAGTAATAAGTACTTAAGTATTTAAGTACTTACTTACTTAATACGCGAACTTACAGACGTAATTGTTCATTTGCTTTTATTTAGGTTTTTTTTGTGACAATCTGTTTTTTAAGAGTACCTATTTTATTTTACAACCTTACTTCTATTATATAATAAGTATATTTTTTCACTCCAAATAAAAACTTACACATGTTTTCTATAGGTCGGTAAAAAGATCATACGTGGTCGGTATTACCAGCACTGCTAGAAAGAGATCGGTAAAATGACACAACTTCAATTTTCAACTTGCCCTACTTAGTTGGCATACATGTTTATTAGATAAGCGAAAGAGAGGGTTTTAACTATGATTTCCTCTAGGTACGTACATGTAAATAAATGAAAAAATAAAAGTCCCGTCGCCAAATGTATCATAAATCTTATTTTTTAATGTTATCTGGAGTCGCATTAAAAAGAGGTCGGTGAAACGTACACTTACCTTATTTGCTTGTATAAATGAGAGAATTTCAAAAGATTTTCAAGGACAAATAGCATTGAAATTTACTAAATTTGGCGGGTAGAGATTTTGCACACGTGTGACTCACAAAAATTTGAATTTGGTTCTGAACGCTGTGTTGAATGAATGTGACTTGGACATTTCAGAGAGTTTTGTTAAAAATTTCGAGATGGCGTAGATGGATGGCACGGTATTTTCCGTTGATTTCATCCTAGTACTTTTTCCTAACTTGACGTGTTGTCAAGGGCACGTGAGATTTAAACCCTTTTAGAGTGGTTGGCTTTAATTTAGCGGGTAGATTTTTGATGACGTTGGCTAGATGGACGTTGGCACCTATAGGATAGACAGACGACAGAGAGACCTTTGATTGTAAACTCTTAGATAGAGCGGTCGCGCATGTGGGTTTATTTTTGTGAAACAGAATATAACGATTTGTGCTAATCTATGTTGTAAAAAGTTCAAACATTTTTTTTCTGCCAAAACCCACTGTTGGAGATAGAATATTAAAACGTGTACAAGGGATTTTATGTGAATAGTTATAACGCTTCAAAAAATTTAAGTTTAAACAGATTTGTAATAAACAGCAATCGTTATATTAAGAAAAATATTGTGTATAAGGCCCGCGCTATAGAAAAAAGAACCTTTAAGTGATCCTTTTTAACCAAGAAAGTTTATAAACATAAAGAATAGAATAGAATTTATTGATGTTATACATATAGGTACATATGTTTACACAAGTCACTAACAGAAAAAAAATATTTACTAGTTATTAGTATAAGTTGATATTACATTAGTCAAAGTTACAATGTCGCATATGTGATATTTTCGGTTCCGAAAAACATTGACACACGTCAAATTTATGTCGAGTATTGTGGTGATGAATATCTGCGTATAACAGTAAAGCGTTTTGATTTTTATGCGCATATAACAGGCAACTCAAGATATAAATGCAAGGAAATGTTAGAATGCCTAATTGTTCTTACAGCCCTTCGCTGCAGTTTAAATACTCTCTCTTTGCCAGAGCAGTAATCCAATACTAAGACTGAATAAGTAATAATGGAATCACACAGACCATAATAGGCCTTTCTAAAGGTTTCAGAAGACACACTAACAGTTAAATTACGAAGCACATAGATGTTTTTGCTCAATCTTGAGATTAAAATCATTCATATGGCAATGCCATCTTACCGTAGAGTCCATATACACTCCTAAGAATTGTAAGTATTTACGTTAACATGTTTTAGTGTTGTTACCATTTTTTGCGTTTTATTTTATATTTATGCATAGTTTATTTGAGGAGAACCAATTTAAAGCCAACGATTGTGCAGTCTCGCACTTTTTTTTAGATGATATTAAGTTGAAATCACTAACAGTAATCAACCCATCATCAGCGTAAAATATACTTTGGAACAAGAATAGGTAATCAGAAAAGTCATGTATATAAATTAGAAAAAGCAAAGGGCCTAAAATAGGTCCCTGAGGTACTCCTAAATTACTTGCTTCATTTGCGATTCCCTACCATTCGGAAAGTTCACTTGGAATCTGTTTGACAGATATGAAGTAATTAAGTTGATATTGTTTTGTCAAAATGATATTTTTTAAGTTTTTTTATCAATACTGAACTATCTACACAATCGAAGGCCTTGCTAAGGTCCATAAATAAAGACAGTTGGTATTCTCCCTTTTCAAAACACTGAATAGTAACTTTATTGACACGAGTAATAGCATCTACTGTACTGTGACCCTTCCTAAAGCCACATTGATTTTGGTTAAATAGACTATTATGTTCAAAATATTCTGAAATTCTCATACTTACAGCTTTTTCGACAATTTTGGAAAAAATTGGAAGTGCGGTAGTTTGATCACCTTTCTTGAATAGAGGTAACACAGTCGCAATTTTTAAACACTTGGGAAAAGTTCCTGTGCTAAAACACATATTTGCCAGTATTGTAAGTGGTCTCACAAAATGACTTACATTTCTTTTTACTACATAGGTACTTAAGCCATATATGTCTTTGCTTTTACTTTTTGGCCAATAGAAATAAAATGGTCATTAAAATCATTTGGAGTTATGTGACTATGTAGTATATTAATCGATTTATTGTCTTTTCATGCCTTAATTAATTGCCACATGCTCCGTGTTTTGTTCTTAGATTGCCGTAGAAAATTATCATTTGCCCGTATTCTAGAATTGTTTAATGTACTTTTACATTTACTTTTATAGTTATTATGCAAAATACGTAATTCGTCTGTAAATTAAATTAAAGTAATACAGTAATAAAGTTAATACAGTATTGAGTATCATTAATATAGTCCGTAAAATGAATGATTACGAATTTCGGCTTAGCGCTTTATTTGCCGTGCATACTCGTAGATTGTATCTATTTCGTTCTAACACACAATATTTGGAGATAGAGAAATGGAATGCTACATTATCGTCGCTGCGGGTGGTGAACTAAGACGGACACTATACGTTTAAACATGTGTATTTGTGTCAGGTGCGTTAGAAGGAAATAGTAATATTTGTTTTAGGCGTCTCTTTAAAGACTAAATTGTCTGTTGTAATCCTTTGACAGTGGTATTCAAAAGCTTATTTCGCGTGTTTGTAACTAACAACTACTGACATATGCTATATTCCTGCAATTTATAAAAAAAAATTAAAACGTAATTGAAAATATAACAATATAATTTATTTTTATAAACATAATTGGAATTCAATTGTGTTATTAAATTGAATACAACATGGTAAATAATTTTCGTGACATTTTTCAACTACAAAATTACCTTTAAATTAACTACTTTCTAAAGAAGTACATTAAAGAATGCACGGTCATTAATATATCATTATTTTACACAATGGAGTAATATCTACAGATTTCAAATTTTCATAGTAAGCACTTGAGTAGACAAGGTTACTCTGATGCCGCTGTATTACAAATGTGGGAGGAGGCTAAGAAACAATGTGATGAAGAAGTGTGGAAAAAACTATTACACATACAGAAAAAATTATATCTCAATAGTGGTCACGAGAAAAGGTGTTAGATATAACAGTAGAACCGTTGATAATTTGTATTAACGACGATACTTCAGATGACAGTGATAGTTAATGTTTTAATTTTATGTTTACGTACACTTTTTTTTTAATTCTCAATAAAATCTTGTTATTATTAAGAACACAGTGTCACAAATTAAGTTGTAAATTAAATCATTTTTGTTCTCCTACTCTAATTGTAAAAAAAGCTTTTATGTATATATTACATTCTTCTAATTAAAACTGGATATTAAACTACATGCTTATTTACAGTTATTACTAGTAGTTTTTATTTATTGCGAAAATACTGAAATTTAAAATTATAAATGGTTTGAACAAAATTAAATTATTTGTAGACTTTGCTACATTGTGTAAAATAATGATATAAAGTAGTACATTATAAGGTAATTTTGTTTATAAGAATAAATTATATTATTATATTTTCAATTACGTTTTAATTTTTTTTTTTATAAATTGAAGGACTACAACATATTTAGTTGTTAGTTACAAACACACGAAATAAACCTTTGAATACCACTGTCAAAGGATTACAACAGACAATTTAGTCTTTAAAGAGACGCTTAAAGCAAATATTACTATCTCCTTCTAACACACCTGACACAAATACAGATGTTTTAAACGTATAGTGTCCGTCTTAGATCACCACCCGTAGCGACGATAATGTAGCATTACATTCTCTCTATTTCCAAATATTGTGTGTTAGAACGAAATAAAATAAAAAAACTACGAGTGTGCACGCCAAATAAAGCGCTGAGCTGAAATTCGCAATCATTCATTTTACGGACTACACTAATGTAAATACGCATTCGTTAACGACGTTAAATCGATCAAGTTTATAGACGATTAAGAATTTAGTCTTCAAGCGAAATTTAAATATTCTGCGACAAATATTCAAAATGGCATTCTGTAAATCAGCTGCCCAATTATTACGACCGGTGAGACACGTGCTCACGGAACATTGAGTGACGCGTGTGTACATACTCCGCAGTGATTCATTCAAGGGAGTTGAATCTGCTGATAGGATATATCTTATGAAGGACTACGGAATTTATGTGCAAGAGTAATTTTACATATATTTGAATGGTAGGCGTCTGATTATCCCGTAGAAATGTCATGTTCGTATTGTAAATTTTCCTGAGGCATTAAACATAATCAATCTGCTCCACTACCAGTTATTAGATGTGTAGATATTTAGTAGGATCATCTAATCTAAGCTACTTGAACTTTGTGTTGCTTCACCGAAGTAGTCAATGTGTAAATATTTTTGCAGAATTGGGTAATAGTCGGCTTATTCAACATATTCTTTTATTTAAGTTGACAGACGTATATTAACACTAATAATGTAAGATTTCATTAGTGACGGTTTTAAACCGAACCCATACTACATTATTAAATCCTTTTGCTGTTTTTTTTTATTTACGTGTAAAGTTACATAAAGGATTGTACCGTTTAAGAATAATAAAGCTATTTAGGCTACGTTTTATAACGATAGGTCTGAAAATTGTTTATTTTGGGACAAATGGACTGTAAAATTGAATTGATTTTATTTCATTACTTAGATCGAATATACAGTACTGCTCTTGGTTGCAGAGGCTGTTTATCACAATATTGATTACGATTTAGTTATGTAGATAAAAGTAAAAAGTTCAGATGTGAATCAAAGCGATTCATACTTGCAAACTCATATAATTTTAATTCTGAAATAAGAGCTGGTGATTTCATGATTAAAAATTAATAGGCTTCATTATTTTCCAAATTGGGTGATATATATTTATTTCAGAATTTTGATCATAATTATAAATTAGTTCATATTTATACGAGGGTGAATCGAAAGTATACAGACAACATCCTACCACGTTAGTTTTATAAGTACACATGGTGTAATCAATCATGTCCTGATAACTTAATGTTTCAACATTTTCTTAAGTTTTGTCTAATTTTGTTTTTAATATTAATTAAACTTTAAGTTTTTCAAAATTAATTTAACGTATACGTGTTTGTGGTTTTAGATTAAATTAGTAAGATCAACAGGACGAAATTTAACACACTCCATTAAAGTCGGGTAGGATTAAATTAAGAACTGGCGTAGGACTATTTATTTCAATAATTTTTAGATTGTGGTGGCGCCTATAGACTATTTTCCCGGATTGAATGTTATTGTTTGTTGTCTTATGGTGTCTTAGGTGTTTGAACTTAAACTTCACGTTTACCTCTTATACCCACCTATCTCCATTGAAGTTAGCTTGGCAACCCGCTTACCTTGGTAAACCTTCACGAAGCCTAATATGGTTTCATCGTGTAACAATCGTAATGAAAACTTTACAGGTAATTGAAAGTCAAAAAAACGATTGGAATTTTAGAATTTTGCCGAAAAACATAAAGCACATTCGCGGGAGTCAGACAGAAAGTTTAGATATTGTTTCAATATAACGTTAACTGTATACGACGATTTTAGCGACATGAAACAGGGTATAGTTGTTTTCTTACAGCCTGAAATAGCAGAAAAATGGGGTAACAGATACGAGGGTTTTCCAGAAGCTCAATGGGAATGAGCGTAAGTATAAAATATATTTGGCGTTTAGTACCAACAAGTCGTCCAAATTCGGTAAACACAAGGGCGCCACCTTACTTATTAATCGGGTACAACACACAAAAACCACTAACTCAATACGCAACTCATAAATAAGGAAACAAATTGCTTACCTTTACCAATAGTTTCCAGTTCGGATTGGCTAAGCACGCACCTGGAGCCCCAAAAAGAACAAAATATTCATACAGGGTTCTATAGTGCAGAAGGCACTGGAGCGCTAATATTAATAGCGGTAGATTTCAGATAGTATTGAAAAAGTACGCATGAAATATTTCCTCTAAAATCACTTAAATCCAAAAAGATTAATTCACAAACAATAATGATGCACAAAATAAAAATGAAAAATAAATGTCCTTATTAGAGAAAACGCCTACATAAAAAACAAAATCGGGTAAAGAATTTCAGTGCCATAAAAGTCATTGGCCTGAATTTGACACTTAATTAACCTAAACAAAAACGAAACATAAAATCATGATAACGGAAATAAGTCAAGTACAAAGTGACATTATGGAAGTCCGCAATATCCGTTTTTTTAATGAAGGAAAAGACTGCATAGTATATATCATAAGACATTCTACAGCAGCTGGAAAACAGTGGGAAACACATTGCGTTGTGTAGCGCTGAAGGTTAGTACAACGCCGAGTCAATGTCAGGTTTACATGGAAGAGTACAACAAAAAATCCGAAACGTCAATCCAAAAGCTCTGTTCAGTCCCTGTGCTAATAATTCCTTAAATCTCTGTGTGGTCCATGCATTATCATGCGTTCCCTCTAGCGCCACCTGTTTGGGAACTAAAGAGAAGTTTATCCGATGCTTGCTGCAGTGCTCATCATTATTTAGTTAAGGTAGTGAGAGACAACGTGAAAAAAATTGTGAGCGCCTTAGAAGACAGGAAAAATCCACCCAAAGCAAACGTTGATACTAGATGAGCAGCTAACTTACTTCTTCCAGTTATATGTAATTTTGTCTTTTTGATCTATATTAAATTTTGGCACACGCTACTAGAGGCAGTAAATTTAGTCCCACATTATCGAGTCCTTGGATGGAGGACTTACCAAACTAAAAACCGTGAGTGAGTTTTTAGTTACCGAACGAAGCACGATTATAGATAATGTTGTTACTTTTGGCACAACAAAATTCAATGATATGGACATAAGCATTGACCGATAAGGAAGGAGAGTAAAAAAGAATGCTAAGTGAACTAGCTCATGACGGCAACGCTGGATTATCAATTCATGAAGTTTGCCGTTTTAGGTTTGACTGCGTAGGCCAATTTATACAAGAATTGTCGCAACGATACACCGCCATTGAGGAAGTCAACAAAACATTTCAAATAGTTAAGACGAAGTGTGCGCTTGAAGGTTCCGATGACGCTCTGGTTGTAGTACTAGAAAATCTGTTAGAAATTTCGGATGAGTTTGATAAGAAACAAGTGTTACAAGAAATAAAAAGATATCGCAATTATTAAACGGGACTTCAATGAATCATTGCGTTGCATCTCACTTATAACGCAATACCTCTTGACCATTTGCGTCACAGTCGCACCATGCGAGAGAGGTTTTCTAAACTGAAACGAATGCAAAATTATACACGATCTATAACGAATCAAGAACAATTAATGAATCTGTCAATTTTATCAATTGAAAAAAGATTCAATGATGACGTAAAACGAAAACATGTAAAATGGTTACAAAAAATAACAAAATACTTACACAATACAATTGAAATAATTATATTAACAGTCAGTTTAAGGGGGAGGCATATGTGCTCCATGCCAGCTGGGGAGGTACCACCACCCTTACCATGGACTCCTTAATATTGGGTCTACGATTTTTTGAGGGTAATAAATGCCGGCCGTAAAATCCTGCCCCGTTCAGATGTCCGGGAGGGCAGAGCCCCAGCGACCTCGGTCATCGAAAGTACTCACTTTCTGATCCATTATTGTAACATCCGCGGTATCAGGTCTAATCTTATTGCTATTCACCAACATCTTGAACAATTACAACCGGGAATATTGTTTCCATCTGAAACACAAGTCTCCTCGGAAAGGTCCGATTCGCCCGAAATGCAATTTTCACTCCACCTTTCGATACAAAGGAAGAGTGCGTGCCTATCTCAAGGACAATATCGCTTGCAAGAAGATTTCTTCTTTGGAGAATAAAAAATTCGACGTGATCTGGGTTAAACATTCTCTAGCGATATTTCAATGTTCATAACTCTAATTGGCTCCAATTTTCATCTACTACTAATCCTGCTGGTCGTAGTGCATTTGCTATTTCATGTGATCTTACGCAAATTATTTCGGAACGAACAAAAATCCCACATAACCGTAACTATACTCCACATCTTCTAGATCTCTTTCTTACATCAAACCCACTTGTTTATAAAACTTCAGTTCTTTCACCACTAGGTCTATCTGACCTAATAGAAATAACTTTACTCTCCCTAATTCCTGTTGTTCGCAACACTGATAGAACTTTGTGTTGTTTTAAGTCAGCTAAATGGAGTGATTTACAGGATTTCTGTGTAACATTTCCATGGCGTGAATATTACTTTAAGTCGTCCTCATCTTCCGATATTGCTCTTTGAGTACCAGAAGACTTATACATTCGCAAAATACTAAATCGTATAGGTCATTCTCATTCCCAACCCTGGTTTAATAAGGCTTGTTCAGATGCAATATATTTGAAAAATAAATTTTATACTAAATGGAAATCTAATAAAACGGCCAAGAGTCATGCAGGATACATTTGTGCTATAAATACCTGCAAAAGTGTTACCACTAAGCTAAAAGATTGTTTGAACACCGAAAATGGAATGAACTATCTACATCTCCTTTGGGCAGTCGTAAATTTTGTTCTTTAGCTAAAGCCATCAGTTAAAACTTTAGTACATCTTCATTTCCCCCCATGACATCCTTTGACGGATCTGTAGTTACTGATTCTGTAGACAAATCCATTCTTTTTGTGGATTTATTTGCAGAAAACTCGCGTTTTAATGATTTTGATAAAAAATGTACCTCTAATCACCTCGTCCTCATACACTATGAAACAAATTCATTTTCGGTACAAGCTCCACGAATCCATCATCAGTAGGTTTGATTTCAATAAAGAGACTGGTCCGGACGGTATCCCAGCTACTGTCTTAAAGAAATTTTCCCCCGAATTATTACCAGTCCTATCTAACCTCTTCGATCTCTGCCTTCTGGGAAATTTCCGTAATTATGGAAGTTAGCAAATGTTTAACCTATTCCCAAAAAAGGCAATAAGACGGATCCCTCGAACTACCGACCAATTGCGATCACTTCCATTTTGTCTAAAACCATGGAGAAGCCATTAATCTACAACTGCTATCTGTCCTTAATACTAATAAACCCCTTAGTGACCATCAATATGGTGTTAGGCAGAATCGTTCAACAGGTGAGCTTCTTTCACATGTGGCCCAAGTTTGGAACAATACAGTAGAACAATCAGATAAAACAGTTCATCTCAGTATACTCACAATGGTAATACACCTTTTATCTCAAATCTAGATCGTAAAGCTGAAATGACAATTTCAATCAACATAGACATTCAACAAATCCTTGAATGGGGAAGTAATAATATAGTTAATTTTAAAACTAAGAAAATTCAGTGTTGCCTTGTGTCCGCCAAAAAAGATCGATCATTTCCTATTATAAGCCTGAATGTCTCAGATCTTAAGTTTTCAGACTCTGTTACTACGAGGGATGTCCGGATACTAAGGTACATTTGTGAATAACAGACGGGCTGCTTTATTTATAGAAATCAAATATACAGTAAGTAAACGCGCGAACTTTTGAGCTAATTTTCAACGTAATCACCGCCAATGTTAAGGCACTCATCGTAGCGAGGCACTAGGTTCGCTAATTCACACTATCAATATGCAAAACTGCTTGTACCAAACGGGCGCAATCCATATTATTCTAAACTTTGGAATGATCTCCATAATTTCTATTTTCCTCTAACTTTATGAAAAAACTTAAGATAGCCGTTAATAGGCATCTCTTAACAATTCAATATACCCCTAACCATCCTCCTAAGTGTTCCTGAGTTCTTTAGCACGGTAAGCCAAACTTAGCCTGTTCAGAACCAAAATTATTAAAAACTATACCACATACCATATCGTAACTAACGCTATGAAATGGAGTGAAGTAACTGTAAAAGCATAGTTTTGAATATATAGAATAATAATTACTTTCTTATTCGATTCTTTATTACCTCTTAGGACTCTACCTGTTGGTTGGCCGATCCTTATCTGCATTTCTCATCCGTGCGTAGGGCGTATATTACAATTAGATCAAGCGTAGAGCACATACAATATGCCAATTTTTTCTAAGCCATAACATCTATACGTATCACTTTTCTACAGAATGTATACTACAAATACATCAATTTCTGAGGAGACCGGGGCTTAGTCCGCCAACAGTTTCAAATTCGCCATAAAATCACTGACTTGTAAACGTTTATAATATTTTGTCCCCAAACATGGGTTCTGACAGTAACCACACAAGGTTGTTATTACACTACTACATTTTACAACATAAATTAGCACAGATCGTTATGTTCTCTTTAGCAAATAAACACACGCGTGCGAGCATTCTAGCTAAAGGTTCGCTAACAAAATACTTCTCCAGCCTACCACTCTCTCTTTTATAGATTTTTTCCAGTCACCAAAACCTGTCCCACCACACAGCCACTCTCAAAGAGTTTAAATGTCAGATGCCTTTGCCGGCGACCAAGCTGAAAAAGGAAACCAACGCAAAACAAAACAAAAATTTTTGTCGCCATCTTTAAACTATTCAAAAAAAGTAATAACTCCGAAATGACCACATTCGATCTTCATATTCGCTCAGTACAACATTCAAAACTCACTTCTATGGAAGTCTTGCAAACGCACGAGACCTTTTTCCACAAAATTCAATAAGTTTCAATACTGTTTTTCCTGGACTCAATTATATATAATAAAAATACATACATATTCTCTCTACTCTTTAATATAATTTTATAGCAATTCAAACCTACATTAGGTACTGAAGATACAGAACCTACATACAATGGCATTCATTATCTCCTCAGCAGGGTTTTTACAAAAGTAATAAGTCTCATTCATACTTAATTCTTTCAACTCACAAGCTTTTATACTACATCTAACTATGTATTTACATAACAGTAATCGCTTTATTAAACATTCTGGTGGCGAAACAGTTACATCAAACTAACAAGTTATAGTCAACAAAAAATTCTCCCGTACAAACACACATTCATTCCATATTAGAAATGCAATATACGCACAAAACAACACTAACTATAACCAGTGCGTCAAAATAATCTCACAGCGTGTAGTATTTAGAACAGTGGTATACTGCATCTTGTTTCTTACATTATTCTGGTTGGTTGTTTGATTGTTGACCGTATGCTACCTATAGTGGTCTATTTTAAAAATTAACGGTAGATTCCTGTAATAGGGTTAGCATCTAGTCAGCTGAAACCCCATTTCTCACAACTGGTGTTCCATTGAAGCTTCCTTTTTCAACAGCTGGGGCTTCACCCTGGGCCCCATTTCTAACACGAGAACTCCCAGTCTGATTTCACGTGTACCAGTATAAAATCGCTGCAGTTTAAAGAATTTACATTTAAGATACGAGAAGTCATGCCAAATAGACGAACTACTAATATATGAAAATTGTGTAGAACTTATAAATTTTAAGTGAAATCACAATGTTTAGTTGTCTTCCAAATATCTCTTAAGTCCCAAAAGTTCTAATCGTCATTTCAAGGGCGTAAAAATTTCTGATGAATTAAAGATCGCTAAAGTAATCCCGATACATAAGGGTGGAGATGGGGATATCCCTACCAGTTACGACCAATTTTTATTTTACCCGTATTTTCAAACATTTTTGATAAAGTACTCAAAATACATTATTATAATAATTTTTAATTACTCAAAATACAAATTATACAACTGCCAGTTTGGATTTCAAAATGGGAAATCCCAGACGAATGCGATCTTAGCACTAACAGCATCTTACAACCCTTTGGAGATAATCACTATTACCTTGCTAGCTTCTTAGATCTGCTGAAAGAATTCAACTGCTGATAAAAACATTTTATTAGATAAACGCATAATAAATATTTTCTCAGAAAACATCAAAGACTTACCTAAGAGATCGAGTACAATATGAAATATATATTATTTAACTTTACTTTGTGGAATTCCATAATTAATAGCACTAATGTTTCAATATAATTCCATGTTTTACATAAATATTGATTCAATACAGCATGCCATTATCAAGAGAGAAAAATAAGAAAAAGTATGAACAAGTAGTTATGGTAACTAATCATTATGGTAAAACAGCGAACTTAATATAAATTATAATTCTATATTTAGAATATCTGTTAAAGGTGAGTATAAGGTCAAGCTGTTCGTTTATGCTTATAAATTTCGAATATAATTTCTTTTTTGTTACAAAAATGTAAAAATGTAATGTTCGTGTGAAAGCAGAAGGTGATTATTTACTATTAAATGTTTGGTATAATTTGATTTGTCTGTGTATTTATATTTGTAACATCTAATGTGTTCTTTGTATCTTATACCAAAGTTCTTAAGTGTTTCTCCAATATAAACAGAATTACAGAATGTACAGTTCAATTTACAAACATCTGACTTCAAAATGTCATTAGCTTAGACTTAACATAAAACCTTCACGCCATTCCCTTGCGGGGTAGGCAAAACAATCACTGTCTTATTTATTTTTCATTCACAATCTTTCTCCATGCTTTCCTATCTCTGCATACATACCTAGCTTCCGCAAGATTCATACATTGCCTCTGAAATGCCCTTTTATTTTTAAAACTCCTTATCTTTCATTCCTTTATCATACATTCTAGTATATTCAGCCAAGTTTTACCCGGCCTACCAGCCCAGCCTTTCCTCTAACCTCACCCACATATATTTGCTTAGTTAATCTTGGGTTGTTCATTTTCTCAATGTGACATTCGAGGTTGAGATCTCGATCTGAAAAGGTCAACTTATAAATAAAAGACTAGCTAGTCTAATTCAAAAAAAGACAACGTCGTTTTCACGATGTTTGAGCCGGGATACAACAGGCGCTGCTACCAGCAGTTCCTAGAGGAACGGGCAGCTCAGGGAGAGCTGTTACCGACGACGTCCCGGGAGTTCCGGATACCGCCAGCGATACCGACGCTGCTCGAGTTACCGTTCGACAGAGCGAGCAGCGAAGCGCCACCTGCCGCCACTGCACAGAAGAGGATGCGGCAAAAGAAGACGAGACCGCCACCGTTAGAAGGCATCACCCCCCTAGAAGTGGAACACCGAACGGAACACACGCCGGCCACCTCCGCAGCCGCAACTGACAACATCCAAAAAGAGGCCCGCCCCGGATTTACCAGCCGCGACGACTTCGTGCTACAGAAGAAGAAGCCGAAGACCCCGAAGGTTCGCTCGTCTACGCCGCCGCCCACGGAAAACGGATTCCAGGCGCTGGAACCCTTCACCGTTCAGCCCTGCAGCGATGGATCAGAGGACACAAGAGGACACCAGGGAGAACGTGCCTCCGGTAATCCTTCGTCAGAACGGATCGCCTTCACGAGAGCCAATGCCTTCAGCGAGGGAATCCAGATTCAGCCTGCCTCACTCCAGGACAAAGACAGGCTGATGAGTTATATGGATAAGTGTGGTACTCCACACTTGGTGTGGCGTGTCCATAGAACTAACAGAGGTTGACGTTAGTTCAGAGCTAAAAATGCAAGGGATTAATGTACTTCCTGTTCACAGGATGAAGCAGCAAGGACGCCCGATACCCCTCGTGATGGTAGAGTTGTCGACCGAGGAAGACAAGAAGATCCGGGAGGTGAAGCACGTCGCCCGCCTCCGCGTGACTAGAGGATTTGCGGCGGAAATCTGGCATCGGGCAGTGTCACCCGTGTCAAGGTTTCCGCCACGCACAGCGTTGCTGCAGGGCGGCACCACACTGTGTAAAGTGCGCCGGAGATCACCACTCCAGTGAATGCACGAAACCCCGTACAGACCGGGCTAAGTGTGTTAAATGCGGTGGGGACCACCCCGCTAGCTATAGGGGCTGCCCGAAGTTTCCTCGGCCTCCACAACGGAAGAAGGCGGAAGGACAACAGCGACCGAAGAGGACACCGCAGGCAAGGTTCAGAAGGCGGAAGTACCGAGAACACACCACCAACAGCATCACCACTACAACACTTTTTTTTTTAAATACCACAAATCTCAACACAAAGATGTCAACGAATCCCAACAACCACGCAATCCACGCGCTGAAGAGGAAAGAATCCTAAGGAGCGCACCAACAATACACAATACATTATTACTTATTTAATTTTATTGTACAATATTATAGCTTGTAATACGTATTGTAAATCCTATATATTGTTATGTATCATGAAAATTTTAATAAACTTTGTTGACCTTGAACTTGAACTCAATGTGACCAAACCAACGTAATGTACTACTTTTATATCTATCCATCATCGTCTTTTCCTCACCACACTCCTTCATTATACACTCATTCTTTATCTTATCCCTTCTCGTTTTACCACATGCGCTTCTAAGGAATCTCATACCCACGGGATTTATTTTTCTTTCGTGCTTTTTTTTGACATGCCTCACTTCCATACAGTACTGACGGGACAAATACGCTACTATGGATTGCTCGTTTCGCAGCTAGGCTCATCCTTACGTGAGCTACTTTTTCTGATATTTTTCTAAAATATGAAATTGATAATGTATATATTTTCTATCGGTTTTGTGTTAACTGGGTTCATAACTTGTACTTTTGCCGGTCATAGTGCAGAAACATTTGGTTATTTCCTGTGATGATTTCTGAACCCACAAGAATCCCTGATAACCCTAACCATACTCCACATCTTCTAGATCTCTTTCTCACATAAAACCCACTTGTATATAAAACTTCAGTTCTTTCAGCATTAGGTCTATCTGACCATTGTCTAATAGAAATCACTTCTACTGTCCCTAATCCTCTGTTGCTCACAACACTGATAGAACTTTCTGGTTTTTTAAGTTAGCTAAATAGAGTGATTTACGGGATTTCCTTGCAACCTTTCCATAATGTTTTAAATCGTCTTCGTTTTCGGACATTGCTCTTTCAGTATCTGATGTCATAGGCATGGGCACGGTATAGGTCATTCTCGTTCCCAACTCTGACTCAATAGGGCTTCTGCTGATGTAATATCTTTAAAAAATTAATTTTATGCAAAATGAACAACTAATAAAACGGTCGAAAGTCATGCAGACTATGTTGGCGTTAGAAATACCAGCAAAAGTGTTATCACCAAACCTAAATAATTGTTTGAACAACGAAAATGCAATGAACTGGCTACATCTCCATTAGGCAGTCGTAAATTTTGGTCTTTAGCTAAAGCCATTCGTAAAAACTTCGGTACATCGTCATTTCTCCCAATGACATCTTTTGACGGATCTATATAGTTGTCGATTCTACACACGAAGCTAATTTTTTGGTGGATTTATTTGCATCAAACTCGTGTCTTAATAATTCTGGAAAAGATGTGTCCCTAATCAGCTCTTCGTACGCTATGAAACCGATTCATTTTCGTTATAAGCTACTAGAATCGGTCATCAGTAGACCTGATCCTAATAAGACGACTGGCGCAGATGTTATCCCAGCTATTGTCTTAAAGAAATGTTCCCTCGAACAAGTACCAGTCCTATCTAAGCTCAATTGCACCTCTATATCTTCTGGGGAGTTTCCTTCATCATGTTCAAGCTATTCCCAAAAAAGGTGATAAGATCGATCCTTTTAACTACCGACCAATTACTATCACTTTCATTTTGTCTAAAGTCATAAAAAAAGGCCTTCAATCAGCAACTACTCTCTTTCCATGAATATAACAAAGTCCTTAGTGACAACCACGATGTAAGAAGGTAAGGTACTGCAGCAGGCCGCTAAAATCAGTCCGTGCGCCAGTAATACAAGGTGTGCGAAAGAGGTGCAAACGACGCCCAGATTGTCTGGTAGCTGCTGTGCCTTTGAAATTCATATTTATTTTAAACAAATAAATGCAAAGATAATATGTAGGGACGTATTTGTATGACATACTTAGAAGAAAATTGTACACATAATAAAAATGTAAATGAGTTCAATGGAGTTGAAATTTCGACTCCTTTCGTTTCTCAACTGATTTCTTTCGGTGACATTTTTCTTCTTGCTTATGAAATTGAATTCGCATAAAGATGTAGAAGCAAATCATTTGGGCCATAATATCGTTGCGGTGTTCAGTGAAAGGAAAGTCATTTTACGTTTCAACAGTTTCTTCAAAAACATTAACAGATCTAATTCTTGCAATAAGAACGGATTTAATTTTCTTCAAAAATAGAAACATTTCAATATTGGAGAGGTTGTGCTATAAAAATGCAGTTTACAGGTATTAGACTTGCTTAATTTAAATAGTTTTTTTTTAATAAATCCGCTTGAAAAGTAAACAATATTACAGAATAATAATAAATTATAAATAAAAAATAATTATAAAATTCACAAAGCCTTTCGGGATCCGCGCCGTTCAGTTCCCGCTGCCACAATGAATACGTGGGCGACCGGCATGGAAAGAACGAGACTTGTTATGCGCTCCTTGTTGCTTAAAAGTATCTCACGACGACAGACCAGCAGCGACACGCATAACATGCTTGCGCCAATTCACCTAACCTTCATACACCGTAGTGACCACCAATACGGTTTTAGGCAGTTGTTCAACAGGTGATCCTTCATATGTGACCCAAGTTTGGGAACAATGCATTAGAACAATCCGGTGAAACAGTTGTCGTACCTCGTTTGGGTTAACTGATATGCTCATCAACTGGGTTTATAGTTTCCTTGATAAAAAGACGCATACGTATCGTAGTTGATCGCTTCTTTTCAAAAGAAGTTGGCATTAACGCGGGCGCGCCACAAAAGTGTTATGGCTCCTATACTTTTTCTGCTACATAAATGATCTTATTTTTTCAATGAGTAACCCGGTCCACTGCTTTGCTGAGAATAGCACTCTTCATTGTAGTTCATGCCAATCTACTCATAATGGTAATCAACCTTGAATCTCAAATCAAGACATTAAAGCTGAAATGGCCATTTCAATCAACAAAGACATTCAACGTATCCTTGGATAGGGAAGTAATAATCTAGTTAAATTTAATGCTAACAAAATTCAATGCTGCCTTGTGTCCGCCAAAAAAGATCGATCACTTCCGTTGTAAGTATGAATGGCTCAGATCTTAAGTTTTCAGCCTCTATTACTATGTTTGGAATGACTGTATTTTCGAACCTATCATGGGTTGACCATCTTCCGTCAGCTAGTAAAGCAGCTGCTCGAAAAATAGGCTTTTAGTAAAGGTTGTTAGCAGTACTGTACCTCCCAACAACTATTTCTGCTATATAATGCCCAAATTCGATCTCATCTGGAATATAATTCTCACATTTAGGTTGGTGTTCCCTAATACGCTTATAAATGATCCGTCCTTAACTAGTCTCTTGAGCACAGAAGAATAGTTTCAATTCTTTCTTTGTACGACTGGTATTACAATGGCTATTAATTGTGCTGTTGAATTACATTCTTTGCTACCATCTCAGGCCACCTTTGCTAGGAAGATTGGGTTCGCTCATTCACATCATCAATACAGTACAAAGCTTCACTTGTCGTACAAAATGGGTGCAATCGACATTCTTCTACACGGTTTCCAAACTCTAGTTCCTGTTTTCCTCACCTTTGATATGAAAAAATTTAAGGGAGCTGTTCATAAGCATCTGTTGGCAATTCAATATCCCAATATCCATCCTTCTTACTGTTCCTGAGTGCTTTAACACGTTAGACTGAACTTAGCCTTTTCAGGACCACGATTATTAAAAAAAATAATTATTTAGATATTTTATCTTTATGTCTGTAGAAATGTTATTTTACAATCCAATTATTTATTTGTCTGGTTTCTATGGATATTTTTATTAATAATAATATTTATTGTGCGAAGGTGATGATACACTTACACTCGTCAAAATTATACATAGAATAAAAATATTATGCGGGTCGATGCGTGACCGACAGCTCGGGTGTGCCAACGCATTTACAGTCAGTGATTATAAGTAACTATATAGGTCTTGAGGAGGTTATTTGAGGGTACTCATGCTCGATTTATCGCAACGAAATCAAAGTTGAATACCGGGAGACAGCTAAATAATCTCAAATAAGAACAAAGTGATGAATAAAACTAATCTACAACAAATCCGAGAAACACACAATACCGCACACTGAGAGGAGCTGGACATTAGGAAAAGTCGATTCGAGGTCAACGCCTAACGCGGCGCGCATACAAACAGGACTGCAGTTAATACTTAATACAAAACGATATGAAATTTAAACCGAATTTTTTGAAGGACGAATCTAGCGACACAGAAGCATAAACAAGATGGAAGTAACTCTTGCGGAAATAAATAAAAAGCTGGAAAGCTTGACCAGATCAGAAGAAACGGAAAAAGAATTGAGAGTAAACTGGATACAATACAAAACGAAATGAAGAACATCAAACAAGAGAATACAGAATTAAAAGAAACAAATGCGAAAAAAAGGAAAGACCATTGCATAAGTACGTAAAAGGAAGTTGATAATTCACGGGATAAAAGAACCAGAAATCGGTGGAACATAAACATAGAAGTAGAAACATAGGATATTGTTAGAATAGGAAATAGAAAGAGAAGCACAAACAGACCACTACTAATTGACTTCACTAACAGATGCAAGAAAACAAAGGTATTAATAGCAGCAAAAAAGAGTAAGAAGGAATTAAGGATATCGATAACTGAGGATTTCCCCAAAGAAGTTCAAACCCAAAGGAAGAGCCTAATGAAACACAATAACAAAGCAAGAGACTTGGGATATAAAGCCCACATGAAATACAAGGTACTGGTTGTAAGCGAAGAAAAATATACTCTCGAACAGCTAGAAGAAGACGAAGGAGGAAAACCAATATACGACAGCAAAAAAAAACATGAAAATCGAGAAGGAACAAAGAAGAAAAATAGAACAAAAGAAGGATCACCCCTAGAATTATCACGAAGCAAAGAAATTGCCCATGAAACAAAAAATGTACCAAGGATTTTCAAAACAGCAAGTAATAATAATCAAACCCTTACAAAAATGGTACAGCAACTGCTGGCACCAGCAACCGAGGAAAGGAAAAAAAGGCGGAGGAGAGAATAGTCAACAATAACAATTAAACAAGCAGCAAGACGAATGTAAGAAGGTGACACTGGCAAATGGCATAAGGCAAACCAATAATTTTACAAAAACTAAAACAACCTCAAATAAACAAAGTAACCCAAGAAATAACAAACAAAAGAAAACAGTTAAATATACAAAGATAAACAATTGAAGGCACTAAAGAAAAAACACCACTAAAGATAGCTACTTGGAATATAAAATGTCTAAATGGGAAAGAACGCGGGCTACCACAAGAATTTGACAGAATGGAAATTGATATACTGGCAATAACGGAAACGAAAAGGAAAGACAAAGGATCCATAGAATTGGAGGGGGGACATATTAATACACTGCGGTGTAGACGCAGCCGCAAGAGTAGCACAAGGAGTAGGCGGAAGAATAAGGAAGGAATACATACATAGTATACAGAAATGGGACTATATCTCACAAAGAATCCTAAAAATTGAAATGCAACTAAATAAAATAAACACTACAATAGTGGTAATATATTGACCAATCAGTAACGAAAGGAAAAATACGAAAGATCATTTTGGGGAGACAACACAAATGATATAAAATATAACCTCAAAAGTAATAATACTGGGCGACTTTAACGGCCGAGTATGGAAACAAAAATGGACGCCGACTAATAAACTTTTGCATGGAAAATAACCTAATCGTAGCAAATACATTTTACAAGCACAAAGCCATACATAAGTACACGAGAGAAGTCAGAAGCAGAAATGAAAAATCAATAATTGATCCAAGACGTTAGAGTTTATAGGGGACCAGAAATACACAGTGACCATTACCTACTATTAGCAAAAATACGAATACAGATAGAGAGGAAAAGAAGCCAAACAACAACAAGAGGTATGAAAGGGTAAAACGAAAACTATTAAAACATATAAACTACAAAACAGAGTATTAGCGAGCATATTCAGCAAAGAAATAAAAACAAGGATTGGGAATGGAAAAGAGCAATGGCAAGACATGAATATAGAAAAAAAGGAAAAGGCTACATATTTCATTCCCTCCCTAAGAGGAAGGGCGGGCTGCTCGATCTTTCCGAGCTCCTTCAGCCACAATCATGGATTCCCACCATACATACATACATTACGTATATATGCATGGAGGGATATACGCAGTGACCATGTCGCTACATATGTATGAGTAAAACCACCTGAAAAAATCTCATACAAAGTAGACGGTAACGGGAATCGAACCCATTACCTCCCAACTGCGTATATGCACACCATGAGCAGCTACTTAGGCGAATGCTGGGGTAGTATTTTCCCCCTCAAAACCCTAACTCCGTTCCTTCCGATCCTATGTGGTACCCATCCTTAATCCCACCATGCATTATACGTAATGTTTGTATGTATGCCGGGAATCCATGATTGTGGCTGATGGAGCTGGGAAAGCTCGAGCAGGCCGCCCTCCCCCTTGAGGAAGGAAAGAAATACGTGGCCCTTTCCTTTCCTTAAACACATCACATTGCGATATAACGTCGGGGAACACGTAAAGATGTCTACAAGATTTTAAACGAAGCATTTTCCTGAGATCCTATTTTTAGCAAATATCGACGTCTATACGAGTTCTTAAGCAGGCCACATTGCGATGTAACACCAGGAGTTCCTAAACACTTCTCTAAGACACTAAACAAAGTTTTTTTGTAACTTCCTATTTGTATAACTATGAGAATTACCAATTGAATTAAAATAAACGTGGAGCCTCTTCAAGGAAATTATATTATCTGCGGCCCAGAAGACATGTGGTACAAATATTGTAATTAAAAATAACAAACAACAAACAAATTGGTGGAACCAGGAAATTAAAAACGAAATAAAAGTCAAGAAAGAAACATGGCAATGCTATTTAAAAAACGGCTCACAAGAAAAGTATGCAGAACATAAAACACAGCGGCTAAAAGTAAAACAAATGGTTACAAATGAAAAGCAAAAACGAGAGGAATTTTGCAACAAGATAGAACAAGGCAGCAAAACGAACCAAAAATTATTCTACACAGTCCTAAAAAACTTACAAACAGAGAAACAAAGTAAACTACACCGAAGAATAATAAAATAAACACAGAAGAGACGCAAATAATGAAAAGATGGAGAGAATACTTCCAAGACCAAGATACCAAAGTAATCCAAGAAGACATATACATAATAACAGATAGTGTAGAAGATAACATACAAACAGAAGAGATTATAGAAGCAATCAAACATATGAAAATAAGTAAAGCGGCAGGGTATGACAACAGCAGAAATAATGAAGAATTTAGGAGGACAAGGTACAGAAAAGATAAAGGATGTCCTTAATAAAGCTTGGGGCATAGGAACAGTGCCAGAGGATTGGAGAACAAGTATAATACAAACAATTTTCAAGAAAGGGGATGCAATAGAATGCGGAAACTATATGGCATTACCCTACTATCTACTGTATCCAAAATCTACGAACGCATACTGGAGAAAATACTAAAGGAAACAACAGAGAAACAACTAGAAGAGGCACAAAGTGGATTTAGAAAAGGGCGAAGCACACAAGACCATATATTTACGATAAAACAGATGATTCAAAAAACAGGAACAAGTAACACAGAACTATATCTAGCTTTCATAGATCTACAGAAGGCATTCAACACAGTATCTTTGAAGGATGTCTGGGACAGCCTAAAAAAAAGAGAAATAAAACTTAAAATAAGAGGAATTAAAATTCTATACGCAAATAATAAAAGCCATAAAAGGAAGGATAATATGCAATCGGATACATTCGAAATAAGCGGAGGACTAAGGCAGGGCGGTGTAATGAGCCCGACACTATTTGACGTACTAATGGACGATGTTATAAAGTCACACGCAGAAAAACGCATGCAGGACACATAGGATATTATAAAGTAACACTGATAAAGATCACAGAATGTGCATTCGCCGACGATACAATGTTATGTGGTTCAAAAGAAGAAGATATGGGAAGAAGAACTGAAGAAGAGAGACATGAAAATCAATACAAGTAAAACGAAGTAGGAGAGAGTAATAAGAGAATCAATATAGAAGTAAATCAAGAGAAAGTAGACATATACAAATACTTAGGATAGAACGCGGAGGTAACAGAAGCAGAAATCATCGAGAGGATAAACAATGCAGCAAAAGTGTACTACAGCCTAAACAAAGCATTCATTGGAAAGAAGGAAATAAGTAAGAAAACAAAGATATACCATATACAAAACAATCTTCAGACCAATTCTCATCTATGGAAGTGAGAGCTGGGTTCTTTCAAAAGAACCGAGAAGCAGAATACAAAGGCACAACAACAATAGTCAGAATAAGGAACGACACAATAAAAGTACTAGGAGTAGAACCAATATTGGACATAATTGAAAATCAACAGTTAAAGTGGTTTGGACACCTACGTATAGTATTTTTCAACTAGGATTCCTGTTTTCGGATTAGTGCGTTTCATTGAATTGCTGAGTGAACTAAGAATTACTTGTTAGTCAGAGGTTCTAAAATAATTGATTCTGTAATACATGATGATTTTAAGTACATATTTATAAGTAATTAAATAAATTGGTATCTACATAAGAATTTTGATGTGAATGCAATAAACCTAATTATAGGATCATTAATGCACTTATCTGTTGCTAGTAAACGTCATGCGCAATTAATTATGCATTACATTAATGTTATAGTGAAATTTGATTTGCAATGTATATTAGTTTCATTAAAACCTGTAAACCAATAGGTGCTAATTATATATAATAGTAGACACTTACTTGCGTCGTTTGTATATTTTTCAATATGACAGGAATTTTTTGAGAATCTCAGGCACATCGAGTGTTGTAGTTTTGCGTCCAACATAAACTAATGTCGTCTCTTTCTGCAACATTGCGGTTATTAGTAGAATATTTTAATGCTTAGTGTGTGCTTGAAGCCGTAAATCCTACGTTGTTTAGAAGTACAACCACAATTTAAACAGAGATAAAACACAAAAGGTGTGCGTTTACTAATATAAAGAGCTAATCCGAAAACGGGAATCCTAGTTGAAAAATACTATAGAATGGGAGAATACAAACAAGTATGGGAAGCAAGAGCGCAGAACAGCAAAAGACGTGAAACACCCAAGAAAACAACTCCCACACCAGTAATTTTTTTGACTTTCCACAAAAGCGTCTTCTTTGTGGCAAATGGTTTAAAAAATATTATTTTTGCCAAAAAAATAAATAAAAATATCTCCATAAAAAAGTTTGGGAGCAAAATAAGTGGTACCCCCTTTAGCGACGCTCCTGTACAAAATATTACAAATTTGTCAACACTGCCTTTTATGACCCAATCAAAGGTATTTGTGATCTAAATTTCATTAAGGTATCTTAAACCGTTTCAGAGATAATAAAAAAAAAGAATGTTGGGGCCACTTTTACAGGCCCATATCTTCTTAACCCTAGAACACTAACCTGCGTAAAATTTACGCATGTCGTTTGAGTTTGCCCATATAGTATGTCAACGGAATGGAGGGGGGTTTACCTCTAGCTATTCTTCTAGCACTCTGTCAGCGGTGAGAAGCTGTTGCAGTGAAGTGCATGCGGTTTGTTTTTGTTTCTCATAAGAGCCGAATACTAGACAATACTACTACATTCACTGTTTTGTCTATATAACTTTTATTACTGACATACATTTTAATGCAAAAGGATGAAGCGAACCTACCAAATTGGAAAGCATGATGAAGAGTTGCTGCGCTTGATTTTAAATTCTGATGACGAAGCAGATGATGATTATGAGAGACGATAGCGATGATGACTACATACCAGAACCATATGAAGCTGAGGATGAAGAAGAAACAATTGTTAGTGCAGTAAGGCAAGCTGAAATTTTAGTTATCCAAACTAACAAAAAAATATGAACTCAGAAAAATGTCGATAATAGTTCAGCTGATGAACCGAGTCTAATTTTGAAATTTCCAGAACAAGCAGAGATGCTTGGAAAACATAATTTCAAGTGGAAAACTCATAAAATCTTGATCACTGGTAAACATCCGCAAAGAAACATTATCCATGTGCAACCCGTTCCTTCAGTAAATGCTCGCTTCTGCACTGAACCAATTAATTGTTATAAAATTTTTTTTACAGACGAAATAATAAATAAGTTGCTTGTGCACACAAATGAAGAGATTTTTAGAAAAAGACAGAAGTATGCACTCAAAAATAAAGCAACAATATCTGATCTGACTTTGGCTGAACTAAATGCTCTGCTGGCACTAATTATTATGGCTGCCGCTTTCAAGAATAGTTATCTTGTTATTTGACTCTGCATTTTCTGGAAACAAGTATATTGCTACAATGTCACGAGATCGCTTCAATTTTCTCATTAGCTGTCTGAGATATGATTCCAAAGATACACGAGAGGAACGAAAATCTGTGACTAAATTGACACCAATTTTAAAAGTCTAGGATATATTTACGAAAAATTGCAGAAAGAATTATAAACCTAGTGGTTATGTAGCAACACACGAACAGCTGGTAGCTTTCAGAGGGAGGTGTCTCTTCCGAATGTACATTTCGTCAAAACCAGATCGATACGGTATAAAAATTATTATGTGTGATGATGCTACCAAATATATGATAAACGCAATACCTTACTTAGAAAAAGGAACAGTTCCACAAGGGCAAGCTGCCGCTGAATATATTGTAAAAAAGTTAACAAAAACCATCCAAGGATCCAACCGAAATGTAACAATGGATAACTGGTTTACCAGTGTATCACTTTTCCAACTTAAGCTGATGACCATTGGAACCGTAAAGAAGAATAAAAGAGAATTTCCTCAGGAATTTTCTGACCTAAAATTTCAAAACAGAAAACCAGCTACATCACTGTTCCTGTTTTCCAATGATTTGGTTGCAGTATCTTACAAGCCAAAAGCGGACAAGATTGTTCTATTACTTTCTTCTGCTGATGAAAATGAAGCAATTGACGATGACTCCAAGAAATCTCATATTGTGCTGGACTGCAACAAGACAAAAGGGGCAGTGGATACGTTTGACCAAATGTGTCATAACATGAATTGCAGCAGAAACACAAACAGGTGTCCATTGTGTTTCTTCTATAACATGATTAATATTGGCACAATCAGTTCTTTGGTAATTTATAGGTATAACTTTTTATGTAACCAACAAGGCAGTAAACCAGCATCCAGATTATATTTTATGTTAAAACTTCATTATCAGCTAACCGAAAACTGGCAACGTGAACGTCTACTCTGTATGACTTTGCCGTCATATTTACGTCGGGGTACTTCAAGGCAAATCATCCACGAAGAGCAAGTCCTGATCTTTACCAACACCATCAACTTCGCAGAAGTAATCAAGCAACATTTCTCAGAAAGGAAATAGAAAATACGGTTCTGCCTATTCATTAAAAAAAAGGACTTACTGTCTCAAATGCCAGAAACCAGTATGCGGTGAACATCAACATAAATATGCTATTCACGTTTGGATGAATACAACTAAAGTGAAACATATGTAATGACACTTGATTATTGGATTTTATTGTTTGATTATTTGAATCAGTTTTACCAGTTCCACTATAAAGGGTATGTTTTGAAAAAATAAAAGTTTTATACGACAATTACTTAATTTATAAAATTTTCAAAAAGTAAAATTTACGCATCATTAGCAATAGTATAAACAGTACAAGCTTGATTTGGTGGTTTAAACACAGAAACAAATCATTAACTAGTTACTCTAGATGCTTAACGTAAGCGCTAAACTCATCAAATGAATAAAATGAATTTAATATTAAATTTTTTTTATTCTCGGTTTAAATTTTAATAGCGTTAGGTTTTATGTGACCAGGAAGATAAGGAAGATTGTGATTGGTCAATAATGCCTTTCTGGGTTTTTGTTAACCTGAAGTACGTTAATCTTATATTATCTTTTTATCTGGTGTCAGGCTGTGTAGTTCACATTGTTTTTTAGCCTAAGAAATGTGCTTCTTAGCATTGCGCAGAGTTTATAAGATGAAGAGACAAGGAAACGTTAATATTTTTAAATCAGTGAAAATTACTAATTGTTTCATTTTAAAATAATTTAAGCATTCAGTCAGCATTACTTGCTAAAACCTCAAATAACTCCAAAACCAGTAATTTTTTTGACTTTCGGCAAGAGTATCTTTTTCGTGGCAAATTGTTTAAAAAATATTATTTTTGCCCAAAAAACTACAAATATCCCCATAAAAAAAGTTTGGGGAAAATAAGGGACGCTCCTATACAAAATAGTAAACAAATTTTCAACACTATCATTTATGGCCTAATCAAAGGTATTTGTGATCTAAATTTCATTTAGGTATCTTAAACCGTTTCGAAGAGGCATTTTCGGACACATATTTATTAACCAAACTAACGTTATTTTTTAACATTATATATATATATATATATATATATATATATATATATATATATACATACATACAAAATATGTATAAATAGTACAAGCATGATTTGGTAATTAACCAACTGGTTTAAACACAGAAACAAATCAATAACTAGTTACTGTAGCGTTAGAGATTTTGTTTTTTTTATGATTGTGGACCTGAACAGGCTAAATTTAGCCTATTGTGCTAAAGCGCTCAGGAACACTTAGGAGGATGGATAGAGGGATAATGAATTGCCAATAGATGCCTATGAACAGCTACCTTAAATTTTCTCATATCATAAGTGAGAGGAAAACAGGAACTAGGGAGATCATTCCAGAGTTTAGAAGCCGTGTAGAAAAATGTGGATTGCGCCCGTTTGGTACGACAAGTGGAGATTTGTACTGCATACTGATGATGTGAATGAGCGAATCGAGTGTTTCTCGCAAAGATAGCTCGAGATGGTATCAAAGAATATAATTCAGCAGCACAATAGCCGTTGTAATAACGATAATACAAAGAAAGAACTGAAACCATCCTTCTAAGCTCAAGGGACTGTATGTGAGAAGTTAAGGACGGGTCATTTATAAGCCTAACCGCTCTCTTTTGAATACGATCAACGATATCGAGAGCGTATTGGGGAGCACTAACCCAGAGGTGAGAATTATATTCCAGATAAGGCCGAATTTGGGCCTTATACAGCAGAAGGAGTTGTCGAGAGGTAAAGTACTGCTTAGATCTGTACAAAAAGCCTGTTTTACGAGCAGCTGTTTTGCTAGCTGACAGAAGATGGTCAACCCATGAGAGATTTGAAGATACACTCATACCCAACAGAGTAATAGAGTCTGAAAACTTAAGAACTGAGCCATTCATACTTATAACAGGAAATGATCAATCTTTTTTTATGTGACCAGGAAGATAACTGTATAAGGATTGTGATTGGTCAATAATGCCATTCTGAGTTTTTGTTAACCTGCAGTACGTTAATCTTATATTATCTTTTTGTCTGGTGTCATGGCTGTGTAGTTCACATTGTTTTTTAGTCTGAGAAATGTGCTTCTTAGCATAGCACAGAGCTTCTAGGATGAAGAGATAAGGAAACGTTAATATTTTTAAATTACTAAATGACTTCCAGTAGTCATCTCTGAACTGTAAATTGGCAATAATTCGAACAGCTTTATGTTGAAGTCGAAATATGGCTTTACAAGATGAACTATGACCCCATGCTAAAATTGCATACGAAAGAATACTATGGATTAAGGCAAAATAAGCCGTTGGCGTAACCTCAGATGACGTATTATTTTGTAATCTTTTTAACAAAAATACAGATTTGTTGATTATGTTAGTAATACTGTCACAATGTGAATTGAATTTTAATTTAGTATCAATAGAATATGAAGGGACAGTCCTGAGTTAATATTAAAAGTTAATTTACACTTTTTTAGAGATATGGGCAAAAAGTTTGTCTTGGCTTCATTAAATTTTAATTTGTTATTAACACACCAATTAGCAACTTCGTTGACACCTGTTTCTACATGTTGCAGGGCAACATTAAATCCTGGTTGACTTGAATTAAAGTTGCATCATCAGCATAGAGAATACAACCGATGTATGGTGATACCGATAAGGGCAAGTGTTAAAATAAATTAGAAAAATAATAGGGCCTACAATTGAGCCCTAAGGAACCCCATGCTTTAAGAGTAACTTGCCTGAAATGGCATTATTAAAGATTACCCACTGGTACCTATCCTTCAAGAATGACGTAATCAATGCAACACTACGATCACAGAAATTATATACTATCTTTAATTTTCGTGCCAATATTCCTTATTCACAGTCAAATGCTTTGGACAGGTAAACAAAGGCTGCTACCACCTCCTCACCCCTCTCAAACCATTCCAAGACATTATAAACGAACGTGATAGTTGCGTCAGAAGCACACTTTCATTTTCCGAAGCCACTGTTGGTTATAAAAAAGGTCATTTTTTCAAAAAAAAATCGGTCATTTGTTTATTTAGAATTTTTTCAGTAGTTTTGATAAAAACTGGTAGCTTTGAAATAGGACTGTAACACCGAATTCATTTATATCATTACCTTTCTTGAATAATCGTGAAACGATGGCAAATTTGCGAGACTCAGGAAAGACGCCAGTGCTAATGATAAGGTTGGTTAGCAATGTCAATGGTTTAATAAATAAACTAATATTGTGTTTTATGAAAGTAACAGTAAAACCGTAAATATCTTTGGAGTTACTGCTTTTTTCGAAGTATCACGGACTTCTAGTTCAGAGACCGTTTGGAACTGAAAACTATTCTTGGTAGAGAAATGAAAGTCACAATGACTGATACGATCAATATCAGTACTCGGCAGATTAGCAAAATTTCAGATGTATTGTTAGCAATACAGGCATTGAACTGATTTGCTGATAAATTACAATGAGGTTCAATAACCAAATTTCTGTGATAATTTATCGACCATATTGCATTAATAGGATTGTTTGCATTTTTATAAACCTATCATTAGCTTCAGTTTTCACTAATTTTATCTCCTTGGCATAAGAAGCACGAAGAGATTTTCTGATTAAATATAAATTGTGCATACGGTACTTAGCATACAATTCACAAATTAATTAAAGCTGTTCTCTTAACTTGCGTCGTTTATTTAAAAACCAGTTAATGTTACACACATTCTTTTTTGGTTTAAATATGAAATTAAATAACAATTAGAAATGTCGCTATCATCTAGATAATTTTGAATGACATTTCCCCAATCACAATCCGATAACATATTGAAAAACAAGTACACTCCCTCGCGAGTTAGCGGACATTGTGACTTAGCTTCATAAGAGTTTCTGCTAGGTAAATCATAATTTTTAAGTACTATGTTTTGGCCAAGGTCATCCGATAAGCCAATCTCAAAAGTATTAACACTATAATTATTAATTGAAAAATTAATAAATATGTTATATGAGCAGTTATCGCCACGAGTAGCGAAGAACACTGTTTGGGCAAAACTTTTAGACTTTAAGAATGAAGACGAAATATGAGACTTTTTATCATTACCGAAGTAAGTAATCACCTAGAAGCAGAACATTAAAATGAGTTAGTTTATCAAGCATCAGTTCTATGTTATTATAAAATATATCAGTCGCCTAAAGGTGATATACGCACATGACAACAGTATTAGAATTTATCTGAAGGCAACAAATTTCACAATGAATTGCGATCTTAGGTCATTAATATATTTTAAAGGTGCAGCTGTTGAACGAGATTTACACAAAATTAAAACACCACCATGTATAGTAACAGATCTGCAATAAAAGGACTTTACTGATCTTGAACCCAATTTGAGAGACTCCAGCTGATCTCGATTGATAAACCAATGGTCACTAACACAGATGAGGTTGTAGTCTTTATCACAAATAAACGCTTCAAATGCACTTAGTTTATTTAACAGTAATGGAATATTAATATGAAAAATTGACAGGTGCCTGCCATCACCGAATATCTGTTAAGATATTGTGGGGGTCTTTGTTCCTCAGAAAAAAAAATATTGACACATGTTCCACTAGGCCAGATTGCGGGATCCATAATTTTGTCTAAGCATGTTAAATTAAAAGATGTGTAATACGCCGTATCTTTGGACTCAAGTTTATCATAGGAAACATCGGGAAACATTTGTTGAAGGTAACTCAGGAGAACCTTTGCTGTAGTAAAGGATCCATATATATATATATATATATATATATATATATATATATATGTATATACGCTCTGGAAACAGCAGCTTTTATGGTGCAAGATGAATCTTGAACGGTAGTACCCACAACGTGAGCGTTAGTCTTTCTTTCTTTCTTATGAACAGTTCCATGCATTAGAAATGGGATCTGTATTAACTTCTTCCTGTTGCAAAACACTCGCGTCAGTAGAAATACTGTTACTAACAGGTTCCGTGGCATCGTTCAGTGGCGGTTTATGCATACTGGTCGTTTTGAAAGTCTTAATGTCCTGATTACTAGATATAATATTGAACGCATTATTACTATTCGGTTTTTCTATTATACAATTTAAGTCACGTATTCATTCATAATTGGATTATTATCGCTGACCTTAACATTAAGAGATCGTCATTTGTTTAACAGTAGAACTTGATCTTCATTAATAATCAGTTTGTCCTTTTCAATAATAATGTATTTTTGAATTATGGTCGGTTTTAGCAAGCTGTAAGTTAAGCCAAACATGTATTTTTGAATTGTAAGCTGGTTTTCCCCCGCCGGTGCCCTCACCTTTAGGGAGAGTACCAGCTTAACGTTATCTACAAAGTCGCTCACAGGAGCTAGGTATATACAATGGGAGAATCGTAACCTGAAGGTTATGAAGAATTGTTAGCTCAGCTTCTTGTTTGATTTGATTGAGGTTGACTGATTTAATTGGTTTGGTTAGTTGCTTAGATTGATTGATGCTTAATTGATTTGTTTGATTTGATCGAGGTTGATTGATTTGGTTTGATATGCTTCGGCCGATTTTATTGGCCGATTGATTGATTTGGTTCATGTCTTTTGACAAGGGGCGGAGGCCCCTTATTAGAATACAATTTCAAATTTCCTGCCAAGGGGGCAAATACCTGACAACGCGTGACGACCATAGAACAATCTCCGCAGTCCTACAACAGTCTTAGGCGGCAGTCGCACAGAATTTGGTCGCCGACCAAAGCCGATCGACCACAAATTCAATACCACGTGTGGGAGTTATAGCACGTCTTACAAGAACGACCGTCCACGATCACCCACAAGCAACCACGACAGTACGGTTTGAAATTTCGACCCGGCTTTAAAGTTTTGGTCGAAGGTTAACGGTCGCTGACACATAATGTTTGAAGACATTTAAAATTTGTTTACCAACCTGATATAATTGTTTTTTTTTTATCATTTTATTATTGTTAAATATGGATGGGTAGACAGGCGAGGAAATGGATGAATTAATTTGTTTAATTCATAGTAATTCTATTTTATATGATATGTCATTACCTGGATATTACAAAAGGGACGTTAAACAAACTTTAAAGATTCTTTTTGAAGTTCAAAATATATTAATTCTAACAAATCTCGTACGATTCGGACTTATCCTGAATCGATAGCTTGCAGATGAGTATGATTCGCCATTTGCCAAAAATCAATGATTTTAAATATTTTAAATACTAAAATACCTTATGGTTACAGTAATCCTTTCTAAAAATTAGGTACCTTTTATATAATGAGTATGACCCATTATAAATGACGGTTTCACTTTCTCCACAAGTAAGCAAAAACACTTTAACGCGACATTTAAAAATTGGTTGGTCTTGCACGCTCTGCCCTATGCGACGGTTGTTTTAATGTTTGGTCGGCCGAAGTTGGACGATTGCGGATGACCATGTTTGGTCGTCTCTCTGTGCGACTGCCCACTTATGAGTTAGTATCAGGGCCCCCCTTACTAAAGTAAATTTCAAATTTCCCGCCAAAACAAAAATGGCTTCCAAGATGGCCGACAAAACAGGTTAGCCTACAAAATTTAATTATAACTCATAATTCAAAGTAAATCGACTGCGAAATTTTGGGGCGAAGGTCCTCTGTAGTGCGTAACAGTGTACAAGTTAGTGTTAAAGCCACAAATTTCCCACCATAACCATTGCAGAGTCCAGTATGTATTTTTAAAATATACTGCTAGGTGGAGCCACCTCTCTTACTGAAAACATTCATTGGTCTATATATATTGGTGATATTTAATTACATGAATTTATATTTCCAATTCGTATAATCTACTGGAAATTAAATAATTGTCAATGTACCTGTTAACGTACGGTTGTATGACACTATCCCTAGCACTACACTAACAGCTTGTCATCAATGATGACAAAAATATAAATCGATCGCGCACCCTAGTGTAGCGGAGTGAAAGTTTTTCAAAGTTTTACCTGAAAACTTATCTGCCACAGGCAAGATGAGGGTTTAAATCAATATTTAGAATAATTTATGCAAATCCCTTTATTATGTTTTCACTAATTTACAGAAGGCATGAACACTAAAGTAACTTGCAATAAAATTGACTTTTTTTTTATTTTTTATAAAACTTTTTTAAAACTAATGTCACTTTTATTTTATTATATAGGTACCTCAACTCTATCCTTTTCTTTAATATGTGCGGAAAGACAGATGTGGTAAGGACAGGTGGCACTGATGCTTCTTTTGGTTCAACAAACCGTGCTGCCGTTGTTGGTGCTGTATCAACTGGAATTGGATATACCCAATTAGCTGAGCTTGTTGCAGCAATGGATATACCACAGATGTCTAACGACACATATTTAAAATACCACAACAGCAATTTACCCTCGGTCCATAATTTAAACCAACAATTAATGAGCAAAGCTGCAAAAAAAGAAGCCGAATCCGCAGAAGAAAAAATGAAAGTAACATTTCAATTATATCAGTGATAGCAGACTGAGCTTGGGTGAAAAGATCTTAACATAGAAACTATTCTGCACTTTCTGGAGTTGTAAGTTATAATGAAATCTTTTTTTTTTATTATTGGGTGCTGTTTGTGTGCCAGAAGCCATGATGCGGATGATCATGTTTCCGTAACTGGACTAAGACTTCCACTGCAATGGAATCTGGTATTATTTGCGAAGGATTTGCAGAATCAATTTCACGGCATAACCTAATTTATGGCCAATTGATTGGTGACGGAGACAGTAGTGTATACAAACATTTAACACAAACTTCCCGGTACGGCCCGTCATTTTATATAAGAAAAATAGAATGTCGGAATCATTTTCTTCGTAATTACATCAATAAAATCAGCGATCTTAGTAAAGACTGTCAACATCCAAAAAGGCGAAGATATTATATATGCAATCCTTCAACTTCAGGCCGTTTCCGTAATGCAGTTGTGAAAGCGTTAGCGTACCGCAAGTCAGTTTTTGATTTGTTTGGAAAATGTCGACAAAAAAAGATTGAAGAAGGTACCTTGGCCCAATCAAAAAGTGATTTGTGGAGAGTAGAACGTAAGAAACGTTTAACGCCATGCAATTTTGGGAAAATATGCAAACTGCGTAAAACAACGTGCACTTCCAAAACTGTTTCCTGCTTACTCTACAACGTTTTTAAAGGGAATACGTCTCAACAGTCAGTCAAATGCAATTAAACTATTTCAACAATTATTCAAGTTAAAAGTCACTGCATGCGGATTCCTTATAGACGAAGAAAAACCATTTTTAGAATGTTCGCCTGACGGAAGATGCAGTGGTGGAAATAAAAAAAAATCCTGCCCCATTCGGATGTCCGGGAGGGTAGGGCCCAAGCGACCTCGGTCATCGAAAGTATCAACTTTCTGATTCATTACTGCAACATCCGCGGTATCAGGTCCAATCTTTATGCTATTCACCAACATCTTGAACAATTACGACCTGATATTTTGTTTCTCTCTGAAACAAGTCTCCTCTGAAAGCTCCGAGTCACCCGACTTGCAATTTCCTCAATACCAACTTCACTCTAACTTTCGATATAAAAGAGGCGTATGTGCCTACATCAAGGTCAGAATTGCTTGCAAGAGGGTTTCTTCCTTAGAAAATAAAAATTTTGACGTGATTTGGTTTAAACATTCTGGTCCTAATTTTGTGAAATTCTACTGTTGCATTTATAGGTCTCCTAGTGACAGCAACTTTCAAGATTCCTTCGATTACCTTAGTACGAAAGTTGACTATCTCCTGTCTCAGTTTCCATCTTGCGATATCTCAATTGTAGGCGATTTCAATGTTCATAACTCTAATTGGCTTCAGTTTTCATCTACTACAAATCCCGCTGGTCATAGTGCAGAAACATTTGCTATTTCATGTGATCTCACACAAATGATTTCTGAACCCACAAAACTTCCGTTCTTTCGCCTTTAGGTCTTTCCGACCATTTCTACTGTACCTAATTCCACTGTTGTTCGCAAAACCGATAGAACCTTGTGGTGTTTTGTCAGCTCGATGGAGTGCAACCTTTCCATGGTGTAAATATTGTTTTAAGTCGTCCTCTTCTTCGGACATCGCTCTTTCAGTATCTGAAGTCATCCACATGGGAATGGAGTTATACATTCCCAAAAAACAGTACCGTATAGGTCATTCACGTTCCCAACCCTGGTTCAATAAGGCTTGTGCTGATGCAATTTCTGTAAAAATAAATATTACATTAAATGGAAATCCAATAAATCGGTCGACAGTCATGTAGAATACGTTGGTGCTAGAAATATCTGCAAAAGTGAAATCACTAAAACTAAAAAGTTGTTTGAACAACGAAAATGCAATGAAATAGCTACATCTCCTTTAGGCAGTCGTAAATTTTGGTCTTTAGCTACAGCCATTAGTAAAAACTTTGAACATCTTCATTTCCCCCCCTGACGTCTATTGACGGATCGGTAGTTGCTGATTCTATAGACAAAGCCAATGTTTTTGTGGATTTGTTTGCATCAAACTCGTATTTCAATAATTCTGGAAAACATGTGCCCCTAGTCAACTCTTCTTCATACGCTATGAAACCAATTCATTTTCCGTACAAGCTCTTGGAATCGATCATCAGTAGGTTTGATCTCAATAAGGCGACTGGCCCAGACGGTATCCCAGCTATTGTCTTAAAGAAATGTTCCCCCAAGCTAGTACCAGTCCTATCTAAACTCTATACGATCTCTATGTCTTCTGGGGAATTCCCTTCATCATGGAAGTTAGCAAATGTTCAACCTATTCACAAAAAAAAGGCGATAAGACCGATCCCTCAAACTACCGACCAATTGCCATCACTTCCATTTTGTCTAAAGTCATGGAAAAAGCCATCAATCAGCAAACTGCTCATGTTCCTTGAAACTAACAAACTCTTTAGTGACCACCAATATGGGTTTAGGCAAAGACGTTCAACAGGCGATCTTCTTTCATATGTGATCCAAGTTTGGAATAATACAGTAGAGCAGTCCGGTGAAACAGTTGTAGTCGTTTTAGATATCTCAAACGCATTTGACCAAGTTTGGCATAAGTGTTTACTTGCCAAACTCACCTCGTTTGGGTTAAATGATACGCTCATCAACTGGGTTTCTAGTTTCCTTGATAAAAGACAAATACGTGTTGTAGTTGATGGCTTTTTTCAAAAGAACTTAGCATTAACGTGGGCGTCCCACAGGGATTCGTTATAGCGCTTACACTTTTCTGCTGTACATAAATGACCTTTTTTCTTCAACAACTAACCCCATCCATTGTTTTGCTGACGCTAGCACCCTTCACTGTAGTTCACCTCAGTCTACTCATAGTGATAATCCACCTTCTATGTCAAATCAAGAAATTAAAGCTGAAGTGGCAAATTCAATCAACAAAGACATTCAACGTATTCTCGAATGGGGAAGCAATAATCTAGTTAAATTTAATGCTAACAAAACTCAGTGTTGCCTTATGTACGCCAAAAAAGATCGATCATTTCCTGTTGTAAGTATGAATGGCTCAGTTCTTAAGTTTTCAGACTCTATTACTCTGTTGGGTATGACTGTATCTTCAAATCTCTCATGGGTTGACCATCTTCTGTCAGCTACCAAAACATCTGCTCGTAAAATAGGCTTTTTGTACAGATCTAAGCAGTACTTTACCTCTCGACAACTCCTTCTGCTGTATAAGGCCCAAATTCGGCCTCATCTGGAATATAATTCTCACCTCTGGGTTAGTGCTCCCCAATACGCTCTCGATATCGTTAATCGTATTCAAAAGAGAGCGATTAGGCTTATAAATGACCCGTCCTTAACTTCTCACATACAGTCCCTTGAGCATAGAAGGATGGTTTCAGTTCTTTCTTTGTATTATCATTATTACAACGGCTATTGTGCTGCTGAATTATATTCTTTGATACCATCTAGGGCTATCTTTGCGAGAAACACTCAATTCGCTCATTCACATCATCAGTATGCAGTGCAAATCTCCACTTGTAGTACCAAACGGGCGCAATCCACATTTTTCTACACGGCTTCTAAACTCTGGAATGATCTCCCTAGTTCCTGTTTTCTTCTTACTTATGATATGAGAAAATTTAAGGTAGCTGTTCATAGGCATCTATTGGCAATTCATTATCCCTCTATCCATCCTCCTAAGTGTTCCTGAGTGCTTTAGCACGATAGGCCAAATTTAGCCTGTTCAGGTCCACAATCATAAAAAAAAAACACCACAACAGAAATCCATGTTGAAGAAATTGAAAGGTACGTAGTAACAATAAATGTTTTGAACATTAAATGAAACAATATGTTTTGTTTTTTTTTATAGGGATGGTACATTTTGGGAGGATCATATGGTAAAAAAATTAGAAGCATTTTACTATAAGTCTTTATTACCGGAATTAGTGGATCCACGCAGATGTCATAATTTAAATCTTCAAACTGTACATATGACCAATTAAATTTTAAATTGTTTTGTTTGTTGACCTCTATAATTTGTTTACAATATTTTAGAAAACTTTGTTTTTTTCTTTGATACAAAATAAATAAATAGAATAATTAATTTTTTTATTTTAATTTTTACTGATACGAATACATTATAATTTAATAAGGTGCATATGTAAAGTACATACCATTTTCGTTATTCTAATTTAAATAATAGTTTGAAGGATTCAAAGTTAATCCGATTACGTTTGTGTTTCAATAGAAATAGGTAAGGAATACTTGAAGATCTTTGTGCCCCCGGGTCATTTAATGAGCAGATCACACTGCTATATTTTCTAATGGAATTTTTACCTTACTGACATCAGAACATTTATCGTTTTTATGTTTTAAATAGTAAATTATAAATCTACAATTTTTTCAAGATTTTAACAGTTCGTATTTCGAAAAACCTATGTCTTTTGTTAAAAATATTATCAGTTATAAAAATATTCCAATTTAATCACTACTGGGAAAAAAATTCAATAAAAAATAATAGAAAATAAAATTTAAAAAAACCCTATATTCAAACATTTAGTAAGGTTTCGGGTCTATTTTGACGTCTTACGCCTTTCTCTAAAGTTTCAGATAACTTCATAATAATATAAAAGGTTAGAACGTTTTTAACATTGCTCTTATACGGGTTTGATGTGTTGCCTAACTATCTATCGAGACCCCCCCTTAATATTTTTAATGTTTGACACATCCTGGATGAAAAACTGAGTTACACTGTACACATTTTAACCCTTTATATCCCACTGTTGTATAAGGACAACATTGCCTTTTCATTCTGTTAAAGGCCCAATATCAACGTTTTCCTCTTTACTTACCAGTGTTGTACTAAAACAACATTATTCTACTTTCAAATATAGCCACTAGAATGCGTTTGTATTCACTAACTCCTACAATATCTGTGCTTTCAGTCACATGTGTTGTATGACAGTTAGCATTTGTATTCGCCTTACGAAATGAAGTTAAGAAAGTGATCAAACATTTCTATTTTACAATAGTAAAAATAGTTTTGTGCTTGTTGATGCTTATATAATATATCTATTCATTTTATCATAAAATATTTCTTATGATACAAGATATGTGTGAAAATAGTGTTGTTGTTTTAAAACTACAGTGGGACTTAAAGCCATCTTTTATTATATATAACAGTATATTGAGTTATGTTTATGTTGTGTTTGTTTCTAGTGTTAAAGAAAGATATCTCAAGTATAAACTTGAAATAGTGTATATAGTATTATCTTAAAAAAAAACAATGAATAAAACACTAGATGACAATGCTTTAAGTGAACTATATTATTAGAAGACAGTGAATTTTATGAAAGATTAGGCCTACCAATTCCTTCTGGATTAGATTCTGAGGATGAACTGGATGATGATGCTGACAGTGTCAATGATGAGATTGGTGTACTAAATACACAAGTGGTTGTTAATGAACATGATTTAGAACAACTTATTGAAACTGAAAATGAACGTGTTGTAATTCACGTAAGATAATTTCATTTAGACCTCTTGAACATCATTTCATATATCTTACATCGATATATGAAGACAATAGTTTTATAAAACTTTATAATTTTTTTTGTGTTCAGGAGAATGTTCCTGTGTCTGACTCCACGAGTATTCCTTCTGCTAAACCAGATCAAAAATTGAAATCTAAGGAAAGTTGGAAGTATTAAAAAACTGAGTATCGAATCTGACGTTACTTGGAAAGGCTGTCTTCCTTTTCCCCCTCAGGATGAAAATACACCATTAATGTATTTTAGAATGTTTATTTCCCCTGAAATTATAGATATAATCAGTGAGCAATCAAATTTAGATGTTCATCAAAAAGATGGTATTATATTAGCTACTACACCACAAGAAATTGAGCAATTAATATCAATATTTTAACAAATGAGGGTTTTTAAAATGCCCAGTGTTAAGCTTTATTGGACTAATGAGAGTCGGATTGCTTCAGTGGCAGACATAATGAGTCGAAATAGGTTCCAACAGTTATTGAAATATTTGCCGATAACCTGAAAATGAAACCTCCAGGTGATCAATGTTACGGCTGTATAAGATTCAACCCTTACTTCGTTTATTACAAACAGCATTACGTTCTATCTCACATGAGGAGAAGCTAAGTGTTGATGAACAAATGATCCCATTTAAAGGATGTAGTGCAATTAAGCAGTACATAAAGAATAAACCTCACGAATGGGGATATAAACGCTTTACTGTTGCTGGTGCCTCTGGTATTACGTATGATTTTCGATTGTACATGGGTAAGAGTACATGTAAAGATTATAATTAGTTTTTCAAGCAATATTATCATAGCACTAACAGAGAATATACCTAGAGATCAAAATTTTAAAATATTTTCTGACAATTGGTTTTCACCTTTGTCCTTAGTAAAAGTATTGAAAGAAAAAAGAATATGGTGTTTGGGAACAATTAGAAGTAACAGAATGACTAAATGCCCTTTAAAAGGTGAATCAGAATATAAAAAATCAGGACGTGGTTCATTGGACCATGCTGTGGAAAACACTGAAAATATGTCTTGTACGACGGTTTGGCAGTAAATGTGTTTTGGCGCTTTGATGTTGCTGTAGTAAATAGCTGGTTATTATACAGGAGGCATGAAAAACATAGAGGACGAAAGTCTGATTTGACGCTAATTCAGTTTCAATTGTCAATTGCCAAAGGGTTAGCTCTTGCTGGAAAATTAATTAGTAGGAAAAGCGATAGACCTAGCAATGTTGATGAAACAGAAGGACAGAAAACAAAAATTTTCAGGAAAGTGACTACAACTCCCATAAGCGATGTTAGATATGATAACATGGGGCATTTTCCCAAAATGATAGAAAAGCAAGGCCGATGTAAGCTGTGTTCCACTAGATTTACAAAATTAATGTGCAGTAAATGCAACAGTAACCCTTGCTTAACAGTAAACAAAAATTGCTTTACAGACTTTCATAGTAAAAAATAACTTCATTGTGTGTTATACTGTGTACAACGTGTCCCAGATAACATTTCCAGCATGGGGATCTCGCTTATTATAAAAGATACAGATTTGGTTAAAGTAGATGAATTACTCCTAAGGATTAGTGAAATTTTAGGACACTCTCCAATTTCCAAATTTCCATGTATTTTAAGACTTATGGCAAGAAAAAGGAAAATGTCAAATTTCTTTTTCTTGTAATATCTTTTTTGTTATATTAGACATATAAATTTTATTTGCACTTTCTTAAAATATTTTTTATGCAGAATTTAAATATCAATATGAATTTTGTTTGCACTTTCTATTTTTTAGTTTCAACCCCTAAATTAAATTTTTCTTATGGAACAAGTCGGCTTTGAAATAATTGATCATGTTTTTTTTATCCTCTTTACAATGATATAGCACATGTACCATCTATTTTTAAAAACAACAAAGAAAATTTAAAAAAATGTATTTTATTAAAGACTCTAACAATAAGTAGGCCGTGAAACATGAGAAAACGACAAATAATAGATAACAACAAGAGTTAAGCAGGTAATAGTATTGGAGATGATTATCCAATTATAAAAGATGTTCAAACAATTGACCATTCCGTTCTAAACATAATTCTGCCCTGCGTAGTGTCGACGTAATTGCTCTGCGTAGTTTTTGGCGTTTAATGCTACCAAATGCTGCAAGAACAGCTTCACGAAGATCTTCGGCATTCTCAAATGTTTGCACGGACACTCGATTTTTTACGTAGCCCCAAAGGAAAACGTCCATGGGCGTTAAGTCTGGAGATCTGGGTGGCCATAAAATCGGCCCTCGATTACCAATCCATGAAGTTGGAAACCGATTATTAAGATATTCGCTGATGGTGTTTGAATTGTGGGGTGGAGCGCCATCTTGTTGGAAGCAGATATTGATATTCTCAATCAGTGATAAATCATCAAGTTTATTTTCTAAATCAGTTTGCAATAAATTCAAATACCTTTCACTATTTAATGTTTCGTTAAAAATATGGGCCCAATAAGTTTAACGCCTAAAATGCCACACCAGACGTTAAAACCAAATCTCACTTGATGCCAACTTTCCTTAACAACGTGAGGATTTTCACGGTCCCAAAAGTGAACATTGTGTCGATTGAAAAGGCCATTATTTGTAAATCTGCTTTCGTCAGACCACAAAATCGTAGCTGGAAAATTATCGTTATTCTCACATTGATTAACATACCATTGGCAAAATTGTAATTTTCTCCCCTGATCTCCATCTCTAAGTCCCTGCAGAATGGTGTACTTATACGGATGATACCTGTGACGTTTTAAAATTCTTGGTGATGTAGTTTTCGAAATACCAGTGTTATGTTCAATTTCTCTAACAGATGTTGAAGGATTTTCAATAACTGATTGTAATACATTTAGTTCTGCATCTTCATTCCGTAATTTCGGATTTCTAGTAGGTTTTGAAAATGAACCGTGAACGAGCACTGGGCTGCCTTCTTTCAGGATACAGCCTCAAGTACATCCGTTCAGCTTCTAAACTGTTTTTATGAGACAAGATGTAACAACTCAACATATCAAACTTTTCAGTATTAGTAAATAAAGCCATGTTTGACACAAAAATATTCTGGAACGAATAATTTTTAAGTGACATTAAGTTCGATTGTGTTTTTATGTTTCACGGCCTGCTTATTGTTAGAGTCTTTAATAAAATACATTTTTTTAAATTTTCTTTGTTGTTTTTAAAAATAGATAGTACATGTGCTATATCATTGTAAAGAGGATAAAAAAACTAAAAAATAGAAAGTGCAAAAAAAATCCAAATTGATATTTAAATTCTGCATAAAAAATATCTTAAGAAAGTGCAAATAAAATTTATATGTATAATATAACAAAAAAGATATTACAAGAAAAAGAAATTTGACATTTTTCTTTTTCTTGCCATAAGTCTTAAAATACATGGAAATTTGGAAATTGGAGAGTGCCCTATAATTTCACTAATCCTTAGGAGTAATTCATCTAATTTAACCAAATCTGTATCTTTCAAAATAAGCGAGATCCCCATGCTGAAATGTTATCTGGGACACGTTTTGTATATATATATATATATATATATATATATATATATATATATATATATATATATATATATATATATGGTGTTTTGTATATCGATGCAAATATTTAAGCAAACATACCTGTACACCAAGTGTTACCGTTTTTGAGATAATGCCACTTTTAATATTTCTTGATTTTACCGTGCTTTTCTGCAAATATCGAAAGTTTTCAGAGGCACTGCGAACGTCATTTTTTCTACAAAATGTCAAATAACTCAGAAGCAATACGACGTAGACCCATAGTATGGATATTAAGGTGACCTTTAAATTCAACGAGGAATTCAAAAATGTAATAATATATCGGTTGTTCTATTTAAAATAACCGAAGTTGGCATGAGTTTCCGGTATAACCGGAAGTCCGCCATTTCTGAAAATAATTTTAAAACGTACAGTTTATGACTGTGGACAACTTTTATATAAGACATTTTTTCGTATTTGTAATAGTAAGGGAATTATGGAGCAATCCCGCTTAAATGGGCCACTGTATATATATATATATATATATATATATATATATATATATATATATATATATATACAGGGTGTTTGGTACATCGATGCAAATATTTAAAGGTGATAAGATACCTGATTTTGAGTCGATTTAAGCAAACATACCTATATACCAAGTGTTACCGTTTTTGAGATACTGCCACTTTTTTAATATTTCTTGATGTAACCGTGCGTTTCTGCAAATATCGAAGTGTACAAGAGTAACAAGCCGTCTTATCGGAAACTTATACTAAGTTTTCTTATTCCTTATGAAGTGATTGTTCTTTAATCAGAAAAGCCTAAAATGTCTTTGGTTCTTGCCTAGAATTTCTTAAACATGAAAGTTTTAATTTGTAAAAAGCAATCACTAAAATTCAAACGTGGATTTAGTCTAAAATCTTTCGTTAATTTTGTTTCCAATTACAGCAAAACTTCCTTGGGCAATGGTCTTTAAGATAGCATGAATAGATTTACAAAAAAATTTTTACAAACTGGAAAAATTTAATTTAAATACCAAAGTACCCCCTAGGCGCATTCGCCAAAACGTAAAATAGCCCTTCAATATTCAGTTTAGATAGTTTAAAAAAAGCAGATTTTTAGAAAATGTACGATTTACTAAAACATTAATAGTATTATTATTGGTGTTCAAAATGAGATCCACCGTTTCGAATACAATTTCGAGCCCGTTTTAGTACTGCACAAAAAATCTGTAAGAGATAGGTATAGAGAACCCTAATACAGTTTTGTAGGGAATTAAAATTAGAATAAAAATATGGTGATAAATACGGGGTGTTCCATTTAAAATAAGGAAGTTAATTGGCTTTAAAGTTGGTCAAAATAGTAACTGAGTTTTTATACACCCAGTATAGATTTGTGATAATAACTTCGGTGGATTTTAAAGTTTGATGCTTTCAGTAAACAATGAAAAACATTTGAAAAAAATTCCTCAAGTACGTAAAACAGAAAGTTCTTTTGAATTTCGATCTACATTCTCACAAATAATGAAATATCTCGACAACAGGTGGAGTTAGGTATAGGGACTATAACAGTAAGTGACCTTTATTTAATCCACAGAATCGAAATATGCAATCATATATAGGGTGTTCCATTTAAATTTTCATAACTTTGATGCGTAAAATTTTATGGACCACCTCATATTCGAAAATAATTTTAAAACGTGCTCCTAATGAACCTACGATAATAAAAAAAAGATTTCAAAAATATTTTACCATTTTCGTATACAAACCGACGGAGTTAGATGCCTCACCCTGTATATATATATATATATATATATATATATATATATATATATATATACAGGGTGGCCCACTTAAGCGATTGCGCCATAACTCCTTACTATTACAAATACGAAAAAATGTCATAAAAGTTTTCCACAGTCATAAACTACACGTTTTAAAATTATTTTCAGAAATGGCGGACTTCCGGTTATACCGGAAACTCATGCCAACTTCGTTATTTTAAATAGAACAACCTATATATTATTACATTTTTGAATTTCTCGTTGAATTTAAAGGTCACCTTAATAACCATACTATGGGTCTACGTCGCATTGCTTCTGACTAACACCGGACGTGTGCAGTATCAAACGAGGAAACGTGTCAACAGGATAACCTGTATTTCTTGTGCATTCCTTTTGTATATCTTCTGTAATCGTTAAGTAATTGTCCTTATGTATTTATTGATCGTTCCTTATGTATTTATTGTGTATTTCTTGTGCACTTCTTCTCTATTTCTTGTAAGTTAAGTAATTATTTTGTATTACTGTACAATCCTTATGTATTTATTGTTCATTCCTTATGTATTTCTTGTGTATTTCTTTTGAGTTTTATGTTCTTAATTCTTGAGTATTTATTGTTTATTTCTTGTGCATTAACAAAATCAAGTTATCCATGTTTGAAAAAAGTTATTTTCGGAGCGATAGAAATGATTGAATTCTAAAAGCAAGACGTTGCAACAACTTTTGAACGGCTGTTTCTCGGGGAAGTCTTCGTTCAGGATACCGTACCGCATAAATCCTTGACGCCCAATAACGCATTTCTTTGGCGTTCTCCAAGAATGAAAGTCATGTCGATCAACTCTGCGTCGGACAACAACATTTTAATGGAAATGTCTTGTAGAAACACTTAAACTGATACACAAGACAGCAAGGCACAACAGAAGCTCGAGAAACTGACGTTTCTTATCAGTTGTTTAACCCTTTCGTCCCTAAATTCAAATATTTTAAATAGAATCATTTACGGTATATTGCATTATTGTGAGGGTGTGTAACAATAAGTTTTCGTCGCTGGATTCAGCAGTAAGCGTTCTATATCTAAGAATTCCGAACCTGAGGTTTTCGTGTAAGTAAGCGACAGCGATTCATACTGAAGCTAAAACAAGGAAAGCTGAATTACAGACCTCAAATGTACCATCTCAAATCGTAATGATATAGACGGTTGGTACGTATCTGTATCACACAAACATAATATAGCAAAAACAAATAAGTATAAAATAATTTAGACTTACCTTTTTATTAACACTCTATCAATAAACTGTATAAATATTTTATTTTACCACGCTAAATTATTCTTTTTATAGCTCAATACCTTTGAAATGCTAGCACTACTGCGTGCATGTGCTAAGTAAATAAAAATAATTACAAAAATTGTACCACGCATGCTTTAGGCTTACTGCGCAAGAATAAAATACAGGCCTGGCACACTTTTAAACCAAATAAAGTTCGTTATTTTCCAGTCAGGTTTTTTTTAAGTATATCTGGTACATATACGTACCGTTCGGGACGAAAGGGTTAAAACAATTGACAAACGTTTTCCAAAGCACCGCGGCAATGCGCAATAAAAACTGAAATTAGATAAAAATGTGAATATCTCGAAAACTATCACTCCAAAATATCGATAATGTTACATCAATCGAAAGGAAATTTAATTTCCTATCCGCTGATGTAAGAAAATATGGGTGGTTCCATTTAAAAAAATCAAGTTATGCATGTTTGAAAAAAATTATTTTCGGAGCGATAGAAATTATTGAATTCTAAAAGCAAGATTTTTGGCAATGAATGAGAATGATGCGGTACCCTTTTCGGAAGTAAAAAACGAAAGGCACACCTCTCTACCGCTATCCGTCTTCGAGATAATGAAAGTTTTCCGAGACACTGCAAACGTCATTTTTTCTACAAAATGTCAAATAACTCAAAAGCAATGCGACGTAGAAACATAATATAGTTATTAAAGTGACCTTTAAATTCAACGAGGAATTCAAAAATGTAATAATATATAGGTTGTTCTATTTAAAATAACGAAGTTGGCATGAGTTTCTGGTATAACCGGGAGTCCGCCATTTCTGAAAATAGTTTTAAAACGTGTAGTTTATGACTATGGACAACTTTTATACAAGACATTTTTTCGTATTTGTAATAGTAAGGGAGTTATGGAGCAATCCCGCTTAAATGGGCCACCCTGTGTATATATATATATATATATACATATATATGTATATGTATATATATATATATATATATATATATATATATATATATATATATATATATATATACATATATATATATAGAAATTGGTTTAATGAACGAACAGAAGTTCAATTTAATAATCATTAATTGTGTGATCCTTCATTCTGTGTATAATAATTATAATACATCGTAACTAGGGAAGTACATACAGTTCAAGTTTGAATCGATTGTGACTTGCCTCCTCGATAGCTCAGATGGAAGAGCCCCACTCTAGCAAAGTGGAGGTCGTGGGTTCGAGTTCCACTCAGTTAATCTTTTACTGTATGTACTTTAAAAGTTAATTTTAAATAAAATACAATTAATGATATATATATATATATATATATATATATATATATATATATATATATATATATATATATATAATAATTATGTATATTAAAGTTTGATGACCCTATATTCTAGATAATAAGTTAAAATTTAACCTAATTACATTTTCAGTAAGAATTATAGTAGTGTAATTGATAACATTTTTTTCAGTGATTTGCAAAGATTTTTTTATTGTAATGTAATAATTATTATTATAGGTCTTTTTAACACACACTGGTGTGTTTTCTTATTATTATGCATCATTTGAGATTTAAATTTTTTAGATAAACTAAACATGATAATTAATAAGACAAAATAAATTCATGTTATATATTTCCATCAAAATTACCATTTTGTACCCTTCAAGTCCCATTATTGTTTTTGAACAACACATTCCCATGGCAACCGCTAAAACAACAAAACTAAAAAAAAATATATAAACATCATCATTTTTTTTTAACTCAATTTAATTTGGGATATAATGGGTTAAGTAACATTGTGGAATTTTATGACAACATTTGGATGCTTTAGTTCCCAAAGTGCTAAAATCACAAATAATAGTGTTGAAAAGGATCAACACTGACTTACAAACCTCCAGAAAACCAATTAGTACAAATTACCACACTTACCCTTATCAATTCTAGTTAAAACAGTACATAATGTCACATTTTTACATTGTGTAAATTGAAACCAGTTCCTGATAAAAAAAACAACTTTCATGTTACGAATGTTGAAATACTAATAATACAATGAGATAGTTTTGTAGATAAAAATTTCCATTACACAAGCATTGCATAATATATATTTTTTTCCTACATCCAAATCATGCAGGTTTGAATATTATTAATGTACGAAACAAATTTTTTTTAATCAAAAAATTAACAATCCTGTTAAATACTCTTGCTCATAGAAAACTATTCCAATGGACACCTTGCGTACGTCTTTCATTTATAAAAAAAACCTTGTAACTGATTAAGAAATAAAAATGTGGAAATGAAAGAGTAAATTTTTCCATTTAAAGAAAATTTCGTAATGCAAGGTTCCTTCATTAAGACCGATTAAGTACTTACTCTTCATTATTGCTTTCAAATATCGTAGGAGGGAGAACATCTCTCAATTTGATTAAAGTAACGGCAGTACCAATACCACGAAATACAATTCCTAATTCTCCTTCCAAATCAAAGCATTGACTATAACCGATGACGGCATTTCCTCCAAGTTCTAGAGCTTTTACACCGATTTTTCTTTGTAACTCACCAGCGAGTTTAAAAAATACAGTTTGTCTAGCTTCATTTGAAGCTCTTGGTGTACGGAGTTTATCAATCCACTGATATTCAGGATCATCATTTACTATTAACTCTTCCACAAACCCATGATACATATGTATGCCATACCCAAATGGTACGTTAAGGGCTATAATAAGACCTACATTAAAAACTAGCGTACAAATGTAATTAATATTACAGCAGAAAAATTGAACACCACATGATGATTGTCTGAACTTATTAAAATCGGAGAAAAGCTCTACTTTTACCATTAAATTAACCTCGCCACGTATACCATGCATGGTGTCGTATACCGGAAACCACCCTGATAACAACGAATTTGTATTATTCTCTCCATTATTGCTTGGATCCCCACTCCATCCGCACTTTGGGATTATAGGAACAGGAGGTAAGAGAAGCGGATTTAAATCTACATATACTTTCCCTATTGCATTATTTGCTGAGTACGTATCATGATCCATAAGTCTTATTTGTAAAGGCTCATCTTGCAATTCTGAATCATCGACCTATACCGGATACAAACATTATAAATTTCGATGTCTACACAATATCATCACTTACCTCAAAGCGATACCAATCAGAATTCCATTGAGGGTTCAGCGATTTCCTGCAAACCTCAGTTTTATATGTTGTACTGCCTAACTTGATTTCAACATATGCATCGGTGGTGTCACTCGATCGATCCATTACAGGTAAATTTTTACCTGCTATAATCTTTACCTTTACTTTACCTGGCATTGCGAAAAACAAATTACAACATCCAAAGGAGGTTAGAACTAAAAAAACTTATTTAGTTATTTTTTTCTTACAATAATAAACACGACCTTATTTGTTCTATTTTTTTTTTTTGGCTAACATCTTATTAACGATTGATGCCAAACCGTTTATTATATTTTTAAACGCATTATATTTAAATATATTTTGTGGAAAATCAAGTTTGTTTACAAACAGGGTGATCTATAAAATTTGACAAATGTCAGTCACGTACACGTGTTTGGTAAAGAAAAGTTTACACTGCTATTTTATGACGACAATACACATAAACTAATACAGTCTAATCCCTAGCTTTCATAGATACGAATATTGGTACCAACCTTGCTACCGTTTTCTCTACCTCATTTATTCCAATATCCTTCTCAGTTTTAATCACCATTACTTCTACATTCTCCTTATTTAACCCTTCAGTCTTACTTTTCTCACTACTGTACAGCTTTCCGAAATATTCTTGCCAGTATTTCCTCACTTCACAATCGCCCCATACTATTTCGTTGCTCGTATTCATCACTCCTGCAGCGTTCAGTTTTGGGCCACGTTTTGTATTTTTGACCCATTTACGAAGATATTTTTGTTTCCCTCAAAATCATTCTGCATTTTCTCTCCTTTCACAGCCAACACTCCCTCTTTACTTATTGTCACTGCCTCCTTCGCTTCTTGGTTTCTTAATTTGTACACTTCATACAATGGCTTTTTCTCAGTCTCATTTTTTGCAGCAATCATTGTCATGTACGCATCTTTCTTCTTACATACTGCCTTTTTTACCGATCCATTCCACTAGCACATTTTTTCTGACTAACTGCAGTCACTCTTCCACATATCCGCACGGCACATATGACAAGACAGTTTTTCAAGCTTATCCATGCACTTTCAACGTCAGTGTCTTTGATTTGTTCGTTCCACACTGCTTCATTCACATTCAACTCTTTACTCACAGCATCTGCGTATTTCATTCTCGTACCATTATCTACTAGTTTGTCTACCAGGATTCTGAACGTTCGCATTACGTTTGCTTTCCTTCTCCAGACCCACGTTTGCCCTAAACACACTCTCGATACAACCAAAAAGTGGTCCCATCCACACTCCGATCTACGCATTACTTTTGTGTCTCTCACCAGGTTTCTAAGTCGTTCATCACACACTATCAAGTCAATCATACTTTTAGATTCACCTCTTTGCGATGTATGCACATGCACAATTTTATGTTTAAACCACGTATTAGATACAAACAGGCTTCTCTCCACACAGATGTTCGCCAGGCGTTTACCATTCTCATTAACTCTTAGGTCTTCGAACTTTACTAGAACGAGTTCAGTATGTTCTCTCTGTACATACACCCACCCGTTCATATCCCCCAATATCATCACTCCTTCCTTTGGCTTACATACGTTCAACATGTTCTCTACATCATTCCAGAAGTTTTCACACTCTTGGTCTCTTTCTCCATTCACCGGTGCATAGCATGCAATAAGAAAAATTCTTCGAAACTCCACTTTCATTCAAACCCAAATTACCAGGGGAGATTCCAATTCGTACTGTTTAACACAACTTTTCGCTCTTTCACTTACGATCACCCCAACTCCTCTTGCGTCATGCACTTCAGTCTCAACTCTTGACCATAGTGCTAGGCTGCCATTCTCCATCTCCACAGTACCCTATCGATTTCGCATTGTCTCCGGTACAGACACAATATCAAGCTGCCTTTAGTACATTACATTCGCAACTTCAAATTCTCTACCATGCATACCTCTAACTTTCCACGTACCGATTCGCCATTCATTCCTTGCACAATCGTCAGCAACGGGGCCTGTCTGTTTCGACCTAGACCACCCCTTGTAGCCAGGTCGATCCGAGGCAATTGTATTGTTCTCTTGAGTAAATGCCATAGCGGGAATACCGTTTACTAGCCAAATCGTGCCCCAGACGATGTAACATTCTCTACTAACGGTATCAACCTATTACCGGACAGTTATTTGTCTACTCCCGGCACGTAAGGAAGTAAAAGCATGAATTTAAAATTAACATCTGGTGCGGAATAATTAATAACAATCTTGCTGGTCGTTTTGAACTCCTAACAAATCTAACAGGCGATAATTACGTAAACCTTCTTACAGAGAATTTGATTGATTTATTAAAGAATATTCGTCATAATGGATTCTTATTTTTGGGGACACATAAAAGCTCTATTCCACCGCAGTTAATACAAGAGCTGAACTGTGACAACGAATTAACGAAGCTGCAAATAGTATTAAAAACCAGCATCCATCATTTCATAAAGTAAGGAGAAACTTTCTCAAAGAATGCCAGAAATGTATGGAAGTTAACGGTCAACACTTTGAAAATAAACTTTAGTGTAATATTTTGATTTAATCGTTTTCGTTGTTTATTTTGGTTCAGTTTTCATGTTAGTCTGTTAACCATTATATTCTGTTTTAAGTTTGGTTACTTTTTTTTATTGTATGTACATTTGTGTACATAATTTTTTGGGAGGAGCTAGAAGTTAATTAATATGAAAACAAACATTTTTGATAGAAATTCTGTAGTACTAATTTTAAATACATTTTTCTTGGAAATGGTGCAGTTTAGCGACTTGCAACTAGTATACCTTTTATAAAGCTATTGTTATGAAAGTTACCATTATGTCAAATTTTTTACATACCAATAAAATATGGCAACGAGAATGTAACATATAGGTTGCTGCAAGCGCCCTCTATATTTTAACAAAAGCTGATTTCACAGGCATGTTCAGCTAATGCAAAAACCAAATTTTCAATTAAATAACTTAAAAAGTAAATGAGTTAGCGTAAAAAATATAGAAAACAAAATAAGTTGACTTAAATCGGTATATTGTAATCCAGAGAAGAGTGCCCTTGCAGTATGGCCCATTATTTTCAGGAATTCAAATTTAGAACCTGATTTAGCAATTATTGTAACAATAAAAATGTACGTGTTTGAGTTAAAACCTAGACAAAACGAGTGGTTTCACGTTTGCCGTATGATTATATGAGTTTTAACAAACGTACCTGTCATGTGTTTGAAAGGAACCGTAATTTCCTAGGATTTGATTAGAAATACAACAATCATTTTTACGCGCCTTTTTTTTATTTTTGTATCTATAGTCATTTCACACGTTAAAATTCTACTAAATTAGTTAAATGTTATTATTTGTTTATTAATATTCAAACCGCTGAGTTATGAATTTGTTCAAAAATTCACCCTAATATAGCATTCAATTTGATAATATGGAAATATTTTCGACAGACTCATTATTGTGTTCCTTTACAATGTGAAGCTATTGAGATGTATAAACATCTTAATAACATTAATAGGAAAGAAGGAAATCTTCGTTTAAATAGGTTTTGGCATCTTATGATTAAATAAAGGCATAATGGTACTTCTTAATTTTAATTTTAGCTTTTGGTATGCCGAGGTTTCTTGCTGTGTTTTTCCTAGACCTTGAAGTAAATGCTTTACTAATTATATGTTAAGTTACCACAGCACTACGATAATTCAACATATGTAGTTGAAATTAAAATTAAAAATTACATTAAATGTACTATATTGTATTTTCACTGTAAAATAACAATTACGATTATTAACAAAAAAACTATTTCTTTCTTAGATTTGACTAGACCTTCAATTGGTATGTCAAGTTTCTATTTGTGGATGCTTTTGTCAATTCCAAATTAAAGTTTTTCGCAACTTTGCACATACATCATAATCTGATTAAATTTTGTTAAATTTACTATTTAGCACTTTCTATCGTACCTTCAATCAGAGAACGTCGAGGCTTGACAGCAGCAAAGCAACTGTAACTAATACTAATCATCAACTTCCGGTGTTAGAGAACTTTGCGATTTCAATAAAAGGCAGTTGTCACTGCTAAGGCACACAACGTAAATTAAGAAACGGTCAATCAACTAAAGGGAAAGAAGCCAAAACCAGCATGAAATAAAGGAAACCTAGCGACACGTAGAACAAAGGAATATAGGACAACACCTAGTAAAACACCAATAAAGGACAGCCACAACCAGAGGACAGGGCACAGCAGGACCGCCCACACGCAGAGGACAGGACACTTCAAAGCCCAGTAAACAGTACCGCCAAGAACAGCTACTACAGCACACCAATTGGAAGAAGAGGACGCATGTAGGGACTACTAAAAATATATAAAAATCTGCATTGTTTATTAAACTCCATTCAAACTCCGGGGTATGAGGCTGCACTCCGGTGAATCAGCTATTCTCAACATTGCAATTTCTGACCCCAAACTCAACGTCCCTACTAACAGCCGTGGTCAAACATAGTAAACTCGTCCCCTCCTCATCCACCCCCGATGTGATGATCCCTAGACTTGCGATCAGATTCCTACGTACTACCGGCACCATCACGGATTTACGCAACAGTGGCTGTAAGACCAACAACGTCGATAACTGCAACCCGAACGTACACAACCTCCCGCTCACCCACCACATCCACAACATCCTCTACCGTAAACTCCACCATCTCCTCCTCGACCACCTCCACAACCTCGCCCAATTCTAAATGTTGCATTCGCAATATACATACATCCAGAAAATTACAAAAATATCTTCCAAATCCTGTTACCTCTTAACCTACCGTGGTCTGAACTAGAATTAAACCGCAACCACACCGCTCTCCTCGTAACCAACACTGTCATACCTGTCCACGAAACGCAAACGAAGATCTAACACCTTTTCGGAACCCTATCCATAACCTTCACCTAACTCACCGGACCCAGACTTTTCTCCACCACTAACCCTAAATCTGTTTCCTTCTCTTGTGTCATCCGCGGGATTGACCAAGATGTAATCATCGATGAGATAATTTAGGCCATATACTTCCCGCACGTAACCCGGGCATCCGGATTTTCTCAAAAACCACCAACCACCCTACATACCTAATCCCAATCCTCGCTACCTCCAAACTCTAAACTGCCTGCTCGAACATGCCCTACCCGAACCGTCAAGTGCCTATCTTGTGGCAGTAGCCACAAATCCCAATCCTGTAAATTCTTCGCCACGCCAGCGTGTAATTTAACAAAGCAAGTCATATAATTTATTATTACTTACGTTTACCTAACAACAGCGGCGGCTCTCATGCAACTTTGTGTTTCGACTGCGAGAAGCGCCGAGAGATCCCCGCGTCCTCATCTAATGCCGCCAGTATATCTGCACTCAAAACCCAATCAACAACCGATTACTCCTTCAAACCCGACGTTCCTACCGTTGAACACTTCTTACGCATAGATTCCTTGACAGGGCACCTGTGTAGTACCAGAAACGACTCGTGTATTCCGCCTGGGTGCGTACACGAGTCGCATTCTCAACGCCTATCATACATCCATAAACCCACAAACCTATACACTATTCCATACCTAACCCAAAAGTATAATAGCCCTGATAATAGGAACAGTTAACGAAAGGGTTGTGCGACGGAATTTATTAACAAACGACAATATCTAAATACTTGCCATAACGGAAACAAAACTACCCAGACGAGACACACTAAACAATACCACACATTCTTAAACAATAATCAAATTGGAGGAACCCGAGGTATATCCTTCAACCAGCTTTACCTTACCACAGCACCTGCAACACCTAGAATAGGTTGCAGCCACGATGCACTTGTCAACTGCCCCAATAATAGTCTTCTGCTATTACAACCCACCTCTTTCAGAAGAACAATTAGATCATATCTCCGACTTGTCCAACGCTGTACTTTTAAGAGACCTTAACGTCAGACACACCCAATTAGGTGACACAATAACCAACCCTAATGGAAAGATATTAGCAACCAATCTTCTCCGCTTGCCCCTCTGACGATCGGAAATCAATATGCCAGCATTTTTCGGTTACCAATGAACCTCCATGATAGATACCATCATATACTCCGAAGCACTAATCCGATATCTCAACAATAAATGTCACTCCTTATCAATACCACATCCGGGCTAGGTCCTCCACCTACCCCAACGACGATTGAAAAACGCAAACTGGAACCTAGTCAACGAACACATCACCAACAACCTACCCAATCCCAACCTAGACTCACCACAAAACACTACTTAAGGTACTAGAAACGAAATACACCTACTACAGAGTTCACGGCTAAACTACCGTTACCAAAAACATCCTAAAAGACAACATACCACACAGGCGCTTTTACAAGCCGAGAAAGCCTAAGAGAAAACTTAAACACATCCCTGCACTATTGACATAATTACTAGACTGCATACCAGAACAATTCCAGAGAATCCTAGATGACAGCCCCTATCTACTCCGCTAACCCCTGCTCCCCATGCTTCAATGATCCACAGCTCACGGAAATGGTCAACTCGAAACCAATCAAACACGCAAGCATCATAACACCTCTATACCGGGTGCCCAAAGCCTCACGCGACGGAAGATTGTGGATTCGCTGTTGATTTTTCATAAACTCATTTATACAAAAGTTATATGGTTCCAATAGGTGCAACTTAAAAATATTTTAGACCAACAGGGTGGTTCGTAAAGGTAGGGGGGGGGGTATCAACTTTTTTATTTTAAATGTATATCATTACATTTTTGGAGAGCCTAATGAATAAGCTTTTCAACGATGTATACATTTGTACATATGAAATGCAACGTTGCCAAGTTATTTAACAAAAACGTATTTTTTTCCTTAATGTAAGGTTAACAATAAAAATTAATTCTTGGTTTATTATCTAAGTTGAGACAAATTAGTTCAGGATATAATTAAGCTAGGTATAGGCTTTGAAAAGATGTAAACGTTTTATTGATATATTGAATAGGGGAAAGAAGGCTCCGTGTGAAACTTAGGCATGTTCAACGTACTCTTATTTCAAATGGAACACCCTGTGTATTTTGATATTGGCGAATAGTACTCTTAAAGACCTAACTGATATCTAAATACATTGATACCGCTAAAATTTATAGTTTTTTAAATATTTCCATTTTTTTAATTTTTCTGTAATTATTTTATAACGTAACGATTTAATAATCACATGATTTAAAAACAATAAAACCAAATTTTAATATGTCAATTAGGTGTATTTTAACTTGATTTCTTTCAAAACTACTTTTTCACTACATTTGTATTTAGAAGAAAACTAGAATTACTCTAAATTTTAAAATGAAATATACGAAAAACGAATTAATTCAAATAATTTTACATAATAGGAGAAGCCCAAGGTAATTGTTTACTTGTTTCTAGACTTAATAAACAAAAATTTCCCGAAGCCCGTTGTTCAGATGAACGAGTTTTTGAAAATTTAAAAAGTAGGTTTGAAGAAACAGGATCGATTGCATTTAAAAAGAACAATTGTCCAAAACCTGTAAACACCGAGGAAACTCAACTAGTGGTGATTCAAGCTATACAAGAAAACCCTCAAATAAGTATTAGAAAAATTGCAGTGGAACATGATTTACAGAAATCAACAATACACAATATAATTAATGAATATAAGTAGTATAGGGGCACTTGCGCCGCCATTTTGTTTTTTAACGTCACAAAAGCTCCCGAGAGCACTTGCGCGGCCATTTTTTTCACGCCCAAGTGGGAGGTGTATTTTTTGTTAATCATTTTTTCTATAGGTCATTTTTTTCACGCTCACGTGGGGGTGCATTTCTGTTAATCATTTTTCTACAGGCCATCTTTTTTTTAACCCAAGGGAAATTCTCGATGCTAATCTGATAGCTTATAAGATGATCTTGTCTTAAAAATCTGTATTCTGATAAGGGTGATAGAATAATCATTAGATGTAAAAGATAGTTTATTTAATCTGTGTTTCTATTAACATTTTATCAGATATTTCAATGATATAAAAACCTCATTTAAAGGATTGAAAGGTAATTGCGTAACATACAGTTAAAATTGAATGTGTATTTTCCCATATTATTTTTATGAGCATATTTTTAAATTTTATTACCATGATTGTTATTAAGATTATCACATTTCGCATACCTTCAGATGTGTTTTTCTCTCTATTGTTCTAATAATAACTGCGCTGGAGAACTAAACTACATATTGAAATATTTTATACAGTTCACTAAACCCTTTTGTGTTTTTGCTTATGGATAGTTGATATAAAACGGGCTATTGACTTTCCCATTATTAAGTAATTTTAGAATGTGAATATACAAACCTAATTATCTCTATCACCTTACTTCAACTCGTATTTACATTTCCCTTTCGCAGAGCCACCTTATATGAATTTATATAAAACGATGTTTGTTATTTAAAACATACATTTAAAATGATTTCACCAAAACTGAAATAAATAATTAAACAGTTATACAACTTCATTATGACTTGGAAAGTAGCAGCCGCCAACATCGTGTTAATTAATGTGTTTACAAATATTTTTAAAATTTGCTGTTGCAAAAACATTATGGTGGAATAATAATTATTTTTCTACCCTAGCGTTTTATACAGGCAGAATCCCTATCTAAGCGGTCATCATCTTTACATTCGAAAATGTACCTGTTTTATCTGTATGTTCAATTACTCACACGTACACGCACACGCCCACTCACTCACTCACACACACACACACTCACTCACACACGCACGCACGCACGCACGCACGCACGCACGCACGCACGCAGGCACGCACACACACACACACACACACACACACACACACACATATCTCTCTGTGATTGCAGATCTTTTTTTTCAGCTAGTATTTAAGTTGTGATGATAACAGAATACTCTTTAGTATCGATAAGCGTTTAGAGATGGAAGGTCAGGTTCATCATCCCTTTTCTGCAATAGTAGTGGGTCCATCTGGTTGTAGGAAATCGTATTTGATCGTTGATTTTCTATCAAATATCGAAACTGTCTGCGATACATCTTTTGAAAAAATTATCTGGTTTTACGGCGAATGGCAGCTATTATTCAAAGATCTCTCAGTGGATTTTCAGAAAGGATTACCTGATATGGAAGGGTTTGACGGTAAAAAACATATCTTAATAATAGTTGACGATCTAATGCGTGAGACTGTTCGCTGGTTGATATTTTTACAAAGGGTTGTCATCATAGAAATCTAAGCGTGTTTTTCTTAACGCAAAACATATTTCATCAAGGACGTAGATAGCGAGATATCTCTCGCAACGCACATTACATAATCCTGTTTAGGAATCCATGTTACAGGGCACAGATACAGCATTTAGCAAGACAGATTTCACCTAACAACCCTAAATTTTTAGAGGCTACTTCTAATCCGCACGAATATTTATTGTTCGATTTCAAACAGAATACACCGGGTGTGCTACGCTATAGAACAAACATATTCGGGCCTCAAGGTATTTGCCAAGTATATGTAGTGAAAAAAGAGTTTAAGCCTCACAGTCATAAAGATTACATTATATATGATGGTTGACGCTTTAATCGAAAACGCCGATATCCTGCGCACATTAGCCAGATTAAGTAAAGGTCAACGTGACGCTTTATTGAAATGCCTGAATAGTAACAAGGTGAAATGCATTTGCGAGTATGCACATAACATTTTAAAAGGTCGTGTATGTACCTCTGTCAGTTCATCAGAAGCAGCGACTCTCTAAACATAAGCACACTTTAAGGCGGCTGGCACAGAGAGGTGAATCTGCAAAAAAGAAGAAACAGTTTCTCGTACAGAAGGGCGGCGCGTTTCTACCGCTCCTGTTAGGACCATTACTTGACGAAATTCTGGGTAATTCGTTTCAATAACCATGGACCACATTCTGAAGAAGATGATTATGCTACGTATGGATTGTATACAACGCCTGCAAGCGCCACGCAAAACAACATATTAACGCAATGAGGTAACGACATGGATAAAGTATTAAAAACCAAAATGACCGACTATGACAAATGGCAGCAGTACAATCAAGTTCTTCAAAGATATCTTCATTTCTCAAATCAGTTACGTCAACCCGCTAGTATAACAATCAGCGGCGATGAAGGTGATATTAGGGATTCGCCGAAACGGAAGGGTGTGGCAGATGACAAGATAGTATCAACACTGTCTGTTTCATACAGGAAGAAAGGGGAGGATTTGTTAAGTATACGGAATGCGGGCGGTGATGTATTTTGGGATAAAACGGGTACTGTCACAATAAAAGGTGAGATCATCCCTCATTCTAACATTATCGATCTGGTTCACGAAACGTTAAGACAGCGAAAAACTACATACCCACACGGCTGGCGACAGTTTACGACGTACATTAAAGAAATAAATATACCACGAGAGTTTATCGGAAATACTCGAAGACGTGATGCTACTATATCACCTAACATTAAACCGAGCCTCACAACTATAGGTGAGAATTACGATGCAGGTAGTGAATCGAGGGAAACCCCGCGAAGATCCTTTCGAAGAAGAAGACTTTCACTAGATTGGGATACGTGGAGAACGTAATATGGATGGTGTATAATATGATCCAGAGCATCCTCCCGGGTTTGCGGGTACAGCACCTATAGTTAATGTTGTAAAGGGTAGATACGGTGAAGTGAAAAAATGGCTGCAGGCTCAGGAGGCTTATACGGTTCATAACCATGTCAGAAAAAAATTTCCGCGAAATAAATATATCGTGAGCTGTGGCAAGCGGATCTTTGCGATATGCGAACTTTAAGTAAACACAATAGTGTACACAACTACATACTAACGGTTATTGATGTGTTTAGCAAGAGGCCTTGGGCAAGAGTTTTTAAAACTAAGACAGCAGCATCTGTAATTGAATCATTCGCAGATATTTTTAAGGAAAGTGGTAATACGCCGGCAAATCTACAATCGGATAAAGGCAATGATTGTGGCGGTCAGTGTACAAAACTTTTTCAAGAAACAAAATATCAATTTCTATGTAACAAGTAGCATCTGTTGTTGAAAGGTTTAATAAAACATTGAAAACAAAGATGTGGCACTATTTCACCTATAAAGATTCCTACTGGTATATTGATGTGTTCCAAGAACTTGTGACTGCTTACAAAAATAGCCCTCATTCAAGTATAAAGATGGCCCCTGCGGCTGTAAACGATGAAAACATTTTGAAAGTGTGGAATAACCTGTACGCGAACGGCTTAGGCACATCACGTCATCCTAAATATAAAGTCGGTGAACATGTTAGAATCGCCAGAACTAAGTACACCTTTGAGAAGGGATATGAAACGAACTGGAGCGAGGAAGTTTTTACAATTAGTGCAGTGATAAAAAGAAGACCTCCAGTTTATCACCTAACCAATCTTAATAACGATCCTGTTGCGGGTACCTTTTACGAGGAGGAGTTGCAAGTTGTAAAGACGCTCTATTCACAGTCGAGAAGATTTTAGCTGAGAAGGGTCGCGGGCGATATAAACAATACCTGGTCAAGTGGCGTGGATACAGTGACAAATTTAATAGCTGGGTATTAGCTTCGCAGATGAGCGATATATAAAATGGAGTTTTATCTTACCTTATTAAGTAATAATTCCATGACGTATTTTCCCGGCAATATGACGTCAAAACGAATAAAATTAACAGGCTCATGAGTTGTAGGCATTTCGGAAATTCAGTACCCTTGTTCTTTTGCCGCTGTAAGTGCGACAGACAATTTAATTTATTATAGAACTGATCCATCCCCAGGAGAGGAGGATGTGTTAGAGACGATATTAAAAAAGGCTGCATCACATTTCCAACACGACAACGAGAAAGCCATTTATATTGAGGGCGGATAGTATGTATTACGTTTTGCCTCGGGGAATTATGCCAACATTGAAGAAATTGCCAACGAGCTAAATAATCACGAGCTAATAAGTAAATTGCTAACAATCGAATACCATGATCTAACTAAGCGCGTAACTACGAAATTGAAAACCTACCTCTCACTATTCGGTGTCTGACAACATTTAGCCTTACAGCTGGGTTATCGGCCGTATCAAAACATAGCTATAGAACTAATACCCCCGTCCACCGCTAGTATATGGATAGAATTACCAACGCAGATGTTTGTTTATTGCGACATCGTTGAACCGCAAATTGTGGGCGATGTTTTATCTCCGCTTATGTGTATAGTAAATATTACTTCTGAAAACGGAGGTCATAAAGATGTGGTTTTTTCGCTTGCACACTAGATGCCTGTGATGACACGGGAATTTGAGAACATCAAAATTAATATAAAAACAGATACGGTTGCTGCAATTCCATTCGAGTTTGGGACGTCGTGTCTGAAGCTACACGTTTAGAAAGTGCAATAATGGTTTGTCCTTATCAAAAATATTATATGAATCAGGCCGGTAACGGTATCGTCGCCATCTACAGAGGCGCCCCATATCAGCGTGGTCACGGAATAGGAAGCTGGCTAGGTGGTATACTTAGCAGTATAATACCGTTATTTAAGTCTGGTGCAAAGACCATTGGAAAAGAAGCTCTCAGAACGGGTGCTAATATTCTTGGTGACGTCATAGAGAATCGACCTGTTAAGGTCGTTTCAAGAAAGATTTCACGAGGCAGGTAGAAATCTTAAACGTAAAGCCGATGAGAAAATCGATAAAATGATGGAGGGTTCGGGCTATAAAAAAGCACGTCTGACTGGTAGTAACCAGTCTCTACCGAGAGCTGTTGCCGCTAAGAAGAAGAAACCTACTTACGGCGATATATTTTCAAGATAATGGTTTTTCTACATGCTCAATCATGTGAATGCGTCAAGTCCGAATTGGATCTATTCGCTACACCGTCGACGCAGACAAGTATCGAGAGTGGTGAATAGATATTTTACAAACCCTTATCAGCTCTTAGTGATGACTCCTCAATAGAATTTCTAGTGCCCGAAAAGGGAAACGAATACATACATTTAAGTCAGACCATGTTGTACATGACAGCTAAAGTTCTGAAGCAAGGTGATATGATAATAACCTACTGACGCTGATTTTGTAGCACCGGTAAACAATTGGATGCACTCACTTTTCTCACAGGAGGAGGTTTACTTAAATCACAAGATGGTGTCACATCCAAACAACACCTACGCCTACCGCTCATATATCGAATCGTTGCTAAATTATGGAAAGGAGGTCAAGAGTTCACATCTAGGTTGTACCTTATGGCACAATGATACAGCAGGGCAGATGAATAAACTGGGGCACGCAAATAACGGTTTCTCGAAACGTCAATTACTTGCAGCGACCAGCAAACTAATCGAGATGATTGGTCACGTGCACTCGGATTTATTTAATCAGAAAAAGTTTCTCATAAGCGGTGACGTCAAAAACCATAATACGCGGCGTAAGTGCCCCTGTACTACTAATATAGATACCATCCATACAAGATCCAACTCCACCAGGCATTGGATGAACATGATTTGGAAAATAGATTAAATTACTGTCGTTGGGGATTGCAACAACCACAAAATTTTTTTAATACAGTTATGGTGACAGACGGCTCGTGATGTGACGGAGTTTTCAAATCAGCAACTTCCTGATCGTTGAATAGGTCGTTATGGGCCTATCAGGTAGCCAGCCGATCAGACTGTCATGGACTATTTTTTATGGGGCACATTAAACATGAAGTTCATAGAGCATCGCCGACTACTGCACAAAATATGAGGGAAAGAATTCAACAAGTATTCCGTAATGTAACCCAGCAAATGTTGCATAATTTACAACGCTCCTACAAACAACGATTGAATCAGTGCATTGAGAAAAGAGGAGGCTTGTTTGAATCCTATTTATCATTTTTTTAAATGCACATTTGCATATGTTTGACTTACATACTTCTTGTTCTTGTTCATTGTTTGTTTATTATTTCAATATTACATTGTTTAGTTTATTGTTAAAAATATTTAATAAAATTAATTATTACTATTACTATTCTGGTATTGTGACTTGAAATCCTGGCACTCTATTAAATCGTTACGTTATAAAATAATTATAGAAAAATAAAAAAATTGGAAATATTTTAAAAACTAAATTTTAGCGGTATCAATGTGTTTAGATAAAAGTTAGGTCTTTAAGAGTACTATTCATCCATATCAAAATATACAGGGTGTTCCATTTGAAATAAGAGAATTGATGTACGTTGAACATACTAAAGTTTCACAAGGAGCCTTCTCTCCCCTATTCAATACATCAATAAAACGTTTACATCTTTTCAAAGCCTATACTAGCTTAATTATATCCCTGAACTAATTTGTCTCAACTTAGATAATAAACCAAGAATTAATTTTTATTGCTAATCTTACATTCAAGAAAAAATACATTTTTGTTAAATAACTTAGCAACGTTGCATTTTATATGTACAAATGTATACATCGTTCAAAAGCTTATTCATTAGGCTATCTAAAAATGTAATCATGTACAGGGTGCTCCATTTAAAATAAAAAGGTTTATATCCCCCCTACTTTTACGAATCACCCTGTAGATGCTAAAATATTTTTAACTTGTGCACGTATTGGAACCATATAAGTATTGTATAAATGATTTTAATGAAAAATCAACAGCGAAGCCACAATCTTCAGTCGCGTGACGTTTTGGATACCTGGTACACAGTAATAGTTAATTATAATAAAATAATAAAAAGCTTTTTTATCTTTTTTTTCTATACGAAACATACATCAAAATTGAAACCATAAGCAATTCCAAAAACTAAAGCACACAAAAGCAGAAGATCCCAGGGCAGAAGAGGGAGACGGTCCCTAAACTGCCTGCAGGAGAACACAACATAGGCTATTAATTAAGTAAGTAATCCAGTACGCAAATAAACATTTAAAAAAAATTGTTCTTTGATTATGACATTTCTCACTGTAAGCCTTCGATCGTTATAGGGTATTCTGGTTCGTCATGTTAAAGGCAGTTTTGTAATGTCGCCCAGAAGAAATTCAATTACAAATTTCAATACCTTTTTAATTTATTTTCTAAATTATTTCATATCGAATATTGAATGCATCCTTTTCTACTTACATAAATCACGTACGCCAATTAATGTGGGGCAAATAACCACAAATGGACTTTTTGTAAGATGACCGATTTCTACACGTGCCAAGATGTTACCTAGTTAAAGGGTGAGGTCGGAAATTATTTCGTCGTGGTAGAGATTATTATTATTATGATTATTATTCTAACTAGTAGTTTGAATATTTATTAGTTATCAATCGAGTGTTCTATAGTGCATTTCACGAGTAATTAGACCTCTGCGATATGGATGCCATTTAAATTTGTCACCAAATAAAGCGCGGTAGCACTCATTGGCGTAGTACCTTTTGTCATATTAAAAAAAGTGAAAAACTTGTTTGAATAAATTTATTATTAATAAATTCGCCATCACCACGCTCACCTAGTATTATTATTATATACTATTTTAACTATTTTAATACAAATTTTAAAAAAATGAACAAGTATGTAGTAAATTATTTTTTTATTAATAATTATTGCGTAATTAAAAATCTCAGAATTATAAACATTTAAAATAAATTGTCTAATCACTCATCGTCTAGGTAGGCATCGTGTTCTGGTGACAAACATATATTTAAAGTAATGTCAGTAACATCAAGTGGTGAGCAAAGTGTTCAGAGATATATGTTTATCTAAAAGTTTCAATTTAGTGCAAATCGTTAATATCGTAATAAATAGTACTTACTGTCCTTATACATCTGATGTATACAATTTCTTACTTTAAGTTTCATAGAATGAGAAACATCTTGCGATTTAAACTTTGGTCTTGGTTTTTCTATTTTGGTATTCATTTCTTCTGGGTTGTTGGTTTTATATTTCAAAACCGTACATCTGGTAATACCAAGACACGTTGCTGTGAACTGAAAGTTAAAACATTTTATTTATTCTTGGATTGATTTACTATTCTAAATCTGAATAGTGTACTTACTTCAGCTATGTTTATTTTTCCAAAGTCTACAGCTACATTTTGATGTTTCTTACTTGAAAAGAAGTTATATGCATTTACAATTATTGTTTGTGCTTCTGTAGACTTTTTTACGCATATATATATGATCTACGCTGTAATAATAACAGTTAAAATATGACAATTAAGAAAATATTGTATAATCTTTCCGAAGTTGCACTATAACTGTGCAAATTTTCAATAAAGTTATCGTCTTCAGTTAAAACAAAACTTTCTTCCATTTTAGTATAAAAACTACACAATCCCTACAACCGTTACAAATTATTGTTAACAGTATACTGGCAAAATGGAAAAATGATTCCGCATTTATAAGCAAAGCAAGTGGTCATTAATGATTTCTAATTCACATTATGCTAATGGAGTAATTTGCAGTTTCAACATTAATTACGAATTAATAATGGTAAATTTTGAGAAATAATGATATTTGTTTGGAACATTCTTTTATTTTAACTATGTTTATTTCTTACAATAATTAATTTAATTGAAACATTTTTAATTTTACTAACCTAAGTTACCTCTCCGCGTGATACGCTACTGAGTTGGCAAATAATATTTTAAGACGTTTGAAGGTCGTATTTGTTATTATACTTGTCTTTTTCTATTATAATGTTGTAGGAAAGGATGGAAAATGCGGTTCAGAGTAGCCAACTGAAATATCCCTTTCATTACAATGTTACACTTATAGCATTTTAGTTATTTTATAATTGGATGTTGTTCATAGTGGAATAATGGCAGCCATATTATAGAGGTCTAATTATTCGTGAAATGCACTTTACTATAGTAGTGTCATACTAAATTAAAACCCCAAAACATGTGACAAATGGTGGAGGCGCCGTGCTTTGATTTTTTAATTTTTGTATATTAACGTAAAACAATCAAAATGCTATAACAATGGTAATGTACGCCATGCTTTTCTTTTTAAAATTTGTTTTTTTTTAACGTAAATAATTAATTTAAATATCAAATTAATTTAGTTATTTTGCACTATTATTATCTTAATATGAACGAATTTGCCGTTTTCTTATTTAATAGGTTTGTTATGTTTATACCTTTCCCTATTATTATTATGTTATTATTATTATGAAAAATAATAGCTATGCCATATTTTCCTTGTTCATAATATTCATACTTCTCAAAGTAACCATTAAGATAAGAGCTCATATATGATCTTAGCTGGCGACTTTAACTTGCACTTTGAAAAAAATGATCGCAATGTACTTACATTAAGAGACATGTTAGCCACATTGGCCTATTTGATGTAGTAATTACATTACATTTAAAACTAAAAAACATAATAAAGGATCCATAAAGCTGCAGGTAATAAACAAACGTTCTTATAATAAAGATTCTATTTTGAAGTATAATACAGCCATAGAACAGGAACGTTGGATTTATTTTGAAAATTTTTCAACACTTGACGATGCATTTAATTATTTCCACATGTTTTTTCCATGTAGATCGAAGTTCCTCAAAAAATTCAATACTAATTCAAACTGAATAACAAATTCTATAAAAATCTCCAGCCAAAACCTTCACGACCTGTATCGGTTAACAATTAAGTGCCCAGAACTAAGTCCCTTTTACTTACAAAATAAACGTCGTCATCGTCAATTTATCCAAAAGACCAAAGCTGCATATTATTCTAAGCAAATTTTATATGCCGATAATCAACGAAAAGCTGCTTGGTCACTCATATCTCAACTTACTCGCAAAGAAACACACTTTTCAAACATATCTTTGCGTACGGGTACAAACAATTATTGACCCTAAGCAAATGGCAGAAAAATTCAACACATTTTTTATAGAAGAACAACTCTGAATAATATAAAACATGTCATTACCACAAATGTTTTGAAAAATGTTAAAAACATTAAGAACATATAACAGTATGTGCAGTATTTAGTGAAGAAGATATGTGCGTAATTATAAAGCAACTTAAAAACAAAACAGCTGTGGACCAGATGACATATCCTGTAAACTTCCAAAAAAAACCATTTGGCCCTTGTTAGCCCTATCACAAAATTAATTAATCTGTCTTTTGAACAGGGTGTTTCCTTCACTACTAAATTGTGCCTTAGTCATTCCAGTGCACAAAAAAGATAGTCATATCGAAGTTTCTAACTTTCGCCCAATATCACTCAATTCTTCTTTTTCAAAAAATTTTGAATATGCAATGCTATCAAGACTTCTGCCTCACTTAGAATTGAATAACATTATTACCGACAGACTGTATGGCTTTCGAAAGAAACAATCAACGATTACTGCTTTACACTCTTTCGTTCATGAAATAGTGGAAGCTCTAGATGAGAAAAAACTTGTTGGAATTTACTGCGATCTGACTAAAGCTTTTGATTGCGTCAATCATTTACTGTTGTTAAGCAAATTAGAACGGTATGATATAAATGGCACCGTCGCCAAGTGGTTTCAATCTTACCTTTCACAAAGAACCCAGTTTGTAAGAGTGACTTATAAATCACCCAACCACGTCATTAATCACTGCTGCTCGTCCACTTTGCCTGTTGCAGTAGGGGTTCCCCAAGGTTCCACATTAGGACCTGTTCTGTTTTTGCTTTTTATTAATGACAGTTGTTTTCTTAAACCATTCGCTATAGCTTTATGCTGATGATACATATGCTCTAATAACTAGTACAAAGCCAGACGATCTGATATCTAAGGCAAATGCTCTGTTAGAGAACCTAAATGAGTGGTTCATAGAAAATAAGCTATGCATCAACTTTTCGAAAACAAGACTTATGTCGTTCAATAAACATATTTTAAATAATGGAGTTAATATAAATAATATGGATATATTATAACAACCAGTAGTAAAATTTCTCGGTCTTCAACTCCACGAATCTTTAAATTGGAAAACACATTGCTCTGTTTTGATAAAAAAATTAATAGTTCTTGCTTAAAGTACGCAGTTCCATTCAATGTTATAATTTCCTTTTACTATAGTCAAGTTCATTCAAAGTTGTACGGTATTTGTTTTTGGGGATAATCAATATATCAATATTTGCGCAAGAAGTGTTTCTGAGCCAGAAAAGAGTAATTCGAATCAAGGCGTGTATAAAAACTAGCGAATCTTGCAGACCTTATTTTACAAAGTATAATATATTGCCATTACCTAGCTTACACATTCTGGAGCTTCTCTGATTTGGCTATAAGAACCAAATCCAGTTCAAAAAAAATTCATATTTTCACTTGTATAGTACAAGAAAAAGGAATGATTACCGTAGTCCTTTCAATAAAACTAATATAACCGCAAAAGCTCCTTCCTCGTTAGGTATAAAGCTTTACGATTATTTTCCTCAAACTTGGAAGCAATGTGGCTCTATCAAGCAATTTAACCCTTTGTGTACCGACGGGACTGAATATTTGTATTATTTAAAGAACTATCACAAGTCAGAACTGGTTCTAGTGCTGGCGTGACTTCTCAGAACATAATACTCTACCAATATAGTAAGTCTTCTAGTGGTTAGGTGACGCCTTATTCACATACATCGGCAGAATATTGTTTGATGCATTGTTGCAGGTTATGTAGAAAGTGGTGCATATTTTATTTTGGTTTTTTAAAGTTATAAAGTTATTTCTGACGTTGTATTCGTGTATATTGGTAAATACACATCTTTAAATTATTTATAATTCAATAACTGCATGTAGCATCTCTAACAACGCTAAATTATTTCACATTTTATTGAACGGAGTCCCGTCAGGTTAAAACTTGAAGAATTTATCACAAGTTCAAATAACGTGTTTACCAAAATTTAGAATGTAATTTATTTTTTGTATTCATAACTTTAAAATAGATATTTCCCGGTTACTTGTTTTCCCGCAGTGCGGGATTTTTTACTTTCCAACAGAAACTAGGGTAATTACGTTGTCTGGTTGGTGGCAGAATTGACATGCTGCTGATATAACGGACGCGACAAGGCAATATTTTGGTATAATTTCTTCGGAACCACCCATTTTTCACGCGACTCAACGTTCGATTTTTTGTTGACATGTAACCATAACAACAATGCAACATTACAATGCCGGCTATGCTACCAATCCATTTAGAATAAAAAACCAAACAATGTTAAATTTGTAGTCATTTATAAGTCATACTATGACCACCTGGCGAAATCACATATTTTTAACCGACGAGGAACTCCTTAGAGCTGCCGATACCACAGCAATTGAACTATAAAAAACACAACTAGACAATAATTTTCAAATGGACGAGGAATCCAGAGTTTCATGGCAAATGCTCTAACTCTGAAAATAACATATTCGGACAAAATAGTGAACAAACTATTGATTTGGGAATGGAGGTAAGTGATGATAACCAAACAGATGATGATAATTTAGCACATACTACAACTGAAGAACAGAATGAACAAAATGCAAGGGCGAAGAAAACGAGAGAAGAAGTTGACAGACAGTGGAAAAAAGGGGAAACTGAGACAACAGTGCCTGTATATAGTTTGTCGGAATCACCCGTAGAAGAACACTTTTTACAGTGCAAGATGTACACTGATTATTTTTTTACTGTACTGAGATCTTCTATGATAGCAGAACTCCTAGCATTCACCGGAATAAATTTTTTCATGGGGTATCACAAATTACCTAGTTATAAACACCACTGGTCATCCGCAGAAGATCTAGTACTCCAATAGTAAATATCACTATTATCCTGTTATCCCATTTTCCTATTATCATATTACCCTATTATCCTATTATCCTATTATCCTATTATCCCATTATCCCATTATCCCATTATCCCATTATCCCATTATCCCATTATCCCATTATCCCATTATCCCATTATCCCATTATCCCATTATCCCATTATCCCATTATCCCATTATCCCATTATCCCATTATCCCATTATCCCATTATCCCATTATCCCATTATCCCATTATCCCATTATCCCATTATCCCATTATCCCATTATCCCATTATCCCATTATCCCATTATCCCATTATCCCATTATCCCATTATCCCATTATCCCATTATCCCATTATCCCATTGTCCCATTATCCCATTATCCCATTATCCCATTATCCCATTATCCCATTATCCCATTAACCCATTAACCCATTATCCCATTATCCCATTATCCCATTATCCCATTATCCCATTATCCCATTATCCCATTATCCCATTATCCCATTATCCCATTATCCCATTATCCCATTATCCCATTATCCCATTATCCCATTATCCCATTATCCCATTATCCCATTATCCCATTATCCCATTATCCCATTATCCCATTATCCCATTATCCCATTATCCCATTATCCCATTATCCCATTATCCCATTATCCCATTATCCCATTATCCCATTATCCCATTATCTCATTATCCCATTATCCCATTATCCCATTATCCCATTATCCCATTATCCTATTATCCTATTAGTATCCTTTTTACATTTGGATGACAATGCAACCATTCCGGATGAAAATAGACAAAATTTTTAAAATTAGACCTTTTGTAAAATCTTTCGTTATGTTCACAACTGCACTAGAGAGCTTTCAGTAGATGAAAGTATCAGTAATTTATTCAAGGGAAGGTCATCCATAAAGTAATATAACCCCATGAACCCCATAAAGAAAGGATACAAATTGTGGTGTGTAGCTGATCAAGGTGGGTATATAAAACATCTACCAAGGAAACGACCATGAGGCAGACGATAAGATTAAACTTTACGTACTTGGAGAACGAGTTGTGCTGTCTCTTACTAAAAAATACTGCGGGCATCACAGAAAGATATACTTTGACTACTATTTCACCTCTGTGGAATTAGAGAAACTAAAGACAGAACAAACTCTGGCATTTAGAAGCAATCGACGTGGGTTATAAAAAAACGTGATAGTTGATAAGAATATGCGTAGAGGTGACGTTGATTTCAGAGTTTCCAACATGGATATCACTTCGTTTGGTGGTCGAATATTACCGAAACTATCGTAATACCATACCTTTTTACCACGCTTTTTGTAGCAAACCCAATGGGTACCTGGTCCTCTTTGGCTATCTAAGTTAATAATTCCAGATTCATTTTTTCCGTGGCAATTTAGGCATGCTATCTCTCATAAAAATATCCCTAAAGTACGGTACGTTTTTGGAGTATTTCTTTAAATCGGTATCCGTTAACGGTCTTTCGGGTAATCTATTCAGTTTTTTGGAAACGGTTTTAAGTATAATGCACCACCACCAGATTTGTTTGGTTTTAGATATAGTGCACCACCTTTCTTATTCATGGAGCCTATAGCGACCGATTCCATCATGCGATTATGGCGCGATGTCTCTTCCTGCAATTTTTTAGCATTTTTAGCATCATTGACTGCTTTAGCAATTCCTGATGCACCGCCAGCTAAAGCACCGATTGCTGATAATCCTGCGAATAACGGAATAAGAAATGGTAAAAACCCTCCTTGTTTAGGTAGGGAATTACTCTAGGAACTTTAATGTTTTCTTTCCTCCTAAATTTTTACCACACGTTTTGCCATTGAAAGCGCTGACTTTATTGTGTCTGTGAAATTTCCGTTAGGTTTAATTTTTTTAGCTATTGTCTTTCGTAAATGCAATAAATTTCCACCATTGCATTTCTTCTTCTTCATATTAGATCGACGTTTACACCCCATTCCCAATTTTCTTTTGCTTTCATGATGGTACTGACTGCTAAAGCTGCAGTTCGTTCACCTAGCGTTGCGTCCCAAGCTTTTTTTGCAAAATTTTATCTGCTTTATGTCTACTTTCTAAATCTCGGTAATCTCTGTAACTGATATCATGAAGTTTGCACTGAGCATCTAATTGATTAATACCGAGGTCACCGCGTGCGAGTCGTTTTTCCAACTTTGTACCAGGACCGCAATACTGGTAACCGGTAAATGCAATTCAAACGGAAGTTTATTGATTAGACCATTCACCAAACCACCACCACCTACACTCTTTCGCTTCTTAACTAGCATTGTTTACATGGATGGATAGAAGGGGTATTTATACCTAAATTGAGAAAACAAATCATAGTTATTTTCTTTATTCAGTAAATGCTATACATTAGATAAGCAGGACGATAATACAAAATTTCCATTAAACATACAGTGTTATGTGAATTAATATTATACTTAGCATTTATAACATCATCAATATCTTTATAAATGTCATCATCACCACCACTGAATTCTCTCTCATTTTACATATGGTGGGGGTGCTACTATTAAAAAGAAAATGTTATGTTTGTTGTTTTTCCAACTGCACCCAAACTACTTATAAATACATCCTTCGTGTTTAGGAGTGTTTTAAATTCTTCAATTCGTGTTTCTTCTTTTTTTTGAAATACACATAAAAGCGTTCCGGCAATACACATTTAAAATCACCCGTTTCTATCACTATACGTTCACCGTACGTAGTATTCATTATATCCATATTCGTTACTTTATACTTTCTCGATATATCGAGCTCGCACGCATTTTTAAAGGGTTTGCAATAGGTGCTTTGGTTTAACCCTGTTAATTCCATATTTAACAATTACGAGTTGCAGACTGATCTCAACATACAGCTCGCTGCAATTTATATAAGAAATATGCGTCAATATATATATATATATATATATATATATATATATATATATATATATATATATATATATATATATATATATATATATAATATGATGATCAGCTCCAAAAATTTATATTTAACCTAACACGTGCGTTGACTTAGCAGGGTTGCTACCTTCAACCTTCACAGGGTTACCAACGTGGCCTGGACTTACCACCACTTGAAATAGGCAATGTTACCAACCTAGAAATCTAGTGACTTTTCTGGTGACTTTTTCTAGATCTGGTGACAAATCTAGTGACAAAAGTGGATCAGAAGTGCGGTAGTATATCTACTCTCTACCACTACCGGGACAGAGAACATCAAACATATCGTGCATAGTAGGGACCGCAGCCACCACTTGGCTCTACCACTACCGGGACAGAGACCATCAAGCATATCGTGCATAGTGGGCACCGCAGCGACCACTTGGCTCTACCACTACCGGGACAAAGACCATCAAGCATCAGAAAGCACCTTACCTACTTAACATCATCGTTCTCCTCCAGAAACTCTAGGATCTCTTTCAGGTTGCACGTCAGAAACCATTGTGAAGGCTATGATCTTAGCTGTTCCTTGGCTGCTTTCGTAATTATACTGGTACCAACTTTCTTAAGTTCATAATACCGACCATTTTCAAGACACTTCACCACCTCGTACGGACCTAAAAACTCATAATCGCTTTTACTGATATGCATCTGTGAATCACGTGCATTAAAACAAAATTGCCTGGAGTAAAATGTGTGAAATTTTTCCTTTTACGATTACTCTCTTCTACATTTGTTTGGGATAACTTTTGTGAAACTCGCTGCCTGTCTATCTCCCGATTACGAACAGGCGTTAAATCTTCCAAAATATTTTGCAATAGAGCTTGTATTACAGGGGTGGAGCCATTAACCCCTAACTAAAGTTAAAGAGGGGTCATACCCGTAGACTTTTGGACAGTACTGTTTAATACCAGCTGGATCTTCCATAAGCCACTCGGCCATTCTGACTTGGTGATAGTTTCGATCCTATGTAGGTTATGAATTGTGCGCATGTATCTTTCCACTTGTCCATTTCCCCTATGGATATCTGGTGTGACGTAATGGTATTCTATCTTCCAAGCGTCTAGATATTTGGGAAACGTTGTGTTTTTAAAGGATGTCGCAGAATTCATAATAAGTTTTTTGAGAGTTCCGAAGAGGGCCAACACATTTTGTAGTTTCTCGCGAGCTTCAACAGTAGTAACTGACTTCATGGAGGTTAGAATGCAATAGTTTGTGAATGCGTCGATGTTAACAAGAATGTGTTTGTAATTCTCGTTAGCCATGAGAAGAGGGCCCAAACAGTCCATATGCAAGGTGTGGAAGGGTTCTTTTGGCTTTTCCACAGATTTTATGGTGCCTTACAGTGGCCCTGTTCTTGTTTTCTTGATCGCACACATTACACAATGTTTGATATAACATTTGATGAAGTTTCTCATACGTGGAAACCAAAAGTGCTCAGAAATAGATGCATACGTCTTTCGGCGCCAATATGACATTGCTCGTCATGAAATATACGAAGCAATCTTAACCGACTTTGTCTTGGGACATACCACTGCAGGTTCACAGTACCGTTTTCCTTAGAACGCTTGTGATACAACATTCCGTCTCTTTCAGTATATTGATTAGAATCGACATCACCATCGCTGAGCCGTCTGAGTAGGTCTTGGAATTCTTCGTTCCCTTTTTGTTCTATATATGCCTAGTCCCGGTGTGCTACTCTCCGAACGTTCCAACAGGGTTCCTACTTAAGTAATCTACATGGGGTGGGTTACTTTCCTTTTCTATACGATATTTCAAAATCAAAATCTGCATGTGTGGATGTAGGTACCTACAATACAATATTAGTGCTTGCCCTAGTAAAAATTGTTATATTGTTTATTTACTGTAAAGTCAATAAAACATCTGATTTCTAACATATATATATATATATATATATATATATATATATATATATATATATATATATATATATAAATTGATCAATTTATATTGAGGAGCAGTCATCTATTTATGTCTAATTAGGCCAGGGTTTAAAAGAAAACTCTTTGATATTTGTTAAGCTTTGAGATAAATTTTAATCTCGTTTTCAAGACAGATGTCGTGAGGCTAAAATAGAAGTAACATTATTTCTTAAACAGAAGGACGTCAATTAATCTTATTACAACGGAAAACACCAACCATAATTTTAAAACAAAAAATTTTTATAAATAACTATTGTTGACATAAACAGCGGTACTATACATTGAAGTTAAATTGCTATCTAATGATAGTACACCGCTGTTTATGTCATAAATCTTAGGAGGTTTTTCTGTTATATTTTATAAAAAATTGTTTTGTTTTAAAACTATGTATTGTATTGGTGTTTTCCGTTGTAAAATATATATATATATATATATATATATATATATATATATATATATATATATATATATATATATATATATATATATATAGTTTCACAACCATTAAATTGTCGCATAATTGAACTGGGCTACAAAGTGTGCTGGAGATCATTGGACACTTCATCGTTGAATGTATAGTATTCTACGTTTCTTACCTATATGACGCAATATTTTACATGTATCATGTTCTGAGTAAATAAAATTGAGAGCACATTTAATAACATTATTATTATTTTATGCAAATATAATTAAACAACATAAATTGTAGATTACAAAACAAGTAATGAAGTTATAAAGAGGAGGAATTCTTGAGATTACATTACATACCACGTAAGGCATTGTACTTCTAAAAGTCTGCTTAGCTCAGCCGGTAGGGCTGCAAACTCTAAGCCTAAAGATATGTAGTTTTAATTTGAAACCTTTTCCTTTAATAGTTACAAGTATTGTGTTTTGTCCCATATTAATATATATGTGATCAACTGACGAAAGCCAGAGGCAAAAAATGGGATGTGCCAATTACAAAAAAAGGGCATCTAGTTAACATGGATATGTCATATTTTTCTGGGGTGGGTCAATTGCCAAAAAAATGCTTCCACGTCGGCATATATCAAAGGAACACATTTATCCAAATGTCCACTAAATTTCCCCACGATGTTCATTGTTTTTCAGGCCAAAGTGTCCTAACACCTACTGCAATACGTTTCTTACATGGTATATGAAATGCCATTTATTTAATTACGCATTTATTACAAATTTTACATATAGCCATTACACATGGTAGCGGTAATTTAAAAGGACGAACTTTGGGTGCTATGGGGTGAAACTGCTCATTACTCTGATCTTCCACTTAACCCTTACCATAAAATTAGTTATAATTAAAGAGTAGCGTGATAACAAGATGATCTACATGGCCTATTTTAATTCTCTGTATCTCTGTGTAACAAAATATATACAAAAACCATATGACGGATCCACGAAATAGAAAAAAACAGCAATGAAAAAAAAGTACGTTATAATTGAGTGTTCTGGCAATCTGTCTGTTGGTTATATTGAACCGTTTCAGATCTTTAAATGTGTGTGAGTCTAGGTATTCGTCTTGTGTTAGCACTATCCAAACACGCACTGTATACGGTGATATTCAAATATGAAAGAACTAACATGTGACAAAACATTCTCTTTAATATGTTCCCGTGAAGGCATCGTTAATTTCATATTACTAAAAGCATAACGTATCATACTCGTATGATAAACATGGTTTATAAATCTCAAATCCGAATCCATATATAATCTTTTATAGTAGCCTTATACTTAGTACTCCCAAACGAAATTAGCCACGATTTGAATGGGTTAATACGGAGTCCAAAGTTTTTATATGTTTTGATCGGACCTTATATATCCTCATTGATTCATTTATTCGCACTTTCTACATCTGACGCGAAAAGGTCGTATTATAACTGCGTATCATCAGCATATTGATGAAATTTACTAAAATTACATGAATATGTTATAAATAATAATGGTCCCAATATAGAGCCTCGAACACACTAGACGTTATAGCAATTTTGTCAGCTAGTTTATCATTCAATACTGCATGTGAATAATTCTTTTACACAAATAGAATTGTAACAGACTACTTGGACTGTTAGTAAAGCCGAAATAATTTAAAATTGAGAGTAGTATTTGATGATCAATTTTATAAAAGGTCTTATAGAAGTCAAGGAATACTAATACTGACATTTTGCCAGAATCGATGGTCCTAAATATAAATATATCATCTGCGATACTAAATGTTGGCGTTATATAACTATAACCTGGTCTAAAACTAGATTATGTGCAAAATGTTACAAATTTTCAGGTGTTCTATTTGCACTGCCATAACTTTCTCCAAGACCTTTGACAGTGCAGGAAGAATCCTAATGGGACTTAAATCTTTGTAACCTTTAAGTACATTCATATTAGGCAGCGGCACTACCTTGGCATATGTCTATACTAACGAAAATACTATTTCTTATTCTGTATTATAAGTGTTTTGTAACTGTGGTTTCATATTAGTTAAGCTGATCGGCCTATTTCCACAGTTTTTGCTTTTATAGCGCGACGATTCAGAAGTGGACTCTGCTTCCGCCATCAGGCCTAGTCCTGAGAAGGAACGACTGTTTTCGCACTTGAGTCGAATTCATAGGTTATGATTTTTCCCAAGCACTTGACTACTTGACAACGATGGAGTTTCCAACGATCTTCACCACGCTTTGCCAGTAGCCCATTTAAATTACGCGACAATTTAATGTTTTGTAACTATATATATATATATATATATATATATATATATATATATATATATATATATATATATTTTTTTTTTTTGAGATGAATTAAAATAAGCTATAGAATGGTGATAGTTATGTGTAATTGTGAAGTAAACCAAAAATGTTATAAAATGCAGTTCAAACATAGATATCGTACACACACGTTAATGCATAATGTGAATAATTCATGTCATAAGGTAAAATTTCTTAATATTGCTTAAATTCAGATATATATGTAATTGTAGAGCAAATCATGAGCATCATAAGTTCAATTTTTTAACATAAAAATACATGACCACAGTAAAACGTTGCACTAGATTCATAATGTTGACGTCCGAAACATTTATCGGAAAGTGTAGCTTCAGTATTTTAATAACATATGCTTGTAATAAAGTATACCAGCATAATTCAAAAATTACCACAGGTATCTTCTACTCTAAAACAAAGATAATGCAAATTCTAATGAAATTAAGTAAATAAAGACATAGATATGGCATCGATATTCAATTTTCATAAATATGTAAAGGATATGTACAACTTACAAGTTAGAAAAGTGATAAACAATAAAGTTAATGAGGTGAACTTACTTGTAAAAGTGCTTTGGAAGTGTTCACAGTAAATGTAACTATATTTAATGGGAATTTTGAAAAAAAAACATAATTGGAGGTTAAGTTGAAATCTGAGCGAACATTGACTTAGAATTAAGCTCATAAGAAACATTTTAGACTGGGGATAAGTGGTATCTTATAGTTTTTAAACTGCTGATTCTATTTCTGACTTCAGTTTTTCTCTAGAATGTAAGATAATTTAGTTTTATTTAATTTAAGTTGTAAATTTTTATGATTAGTCACAGTTTTGGAAGAAAATAGAAAATATAAAGGAAATAGGTCATGTGAGGTGTCTATAGCTCAGAAATTTGGTGTAGAGCATGAATCTGTAATTATTTTTAAGATCGGTTCATGCATAAAAAAGATATCAGTAAAAATAGAAAAATTAGCAATTTCATAAAGACAAAACATAATCAAATTTAATATGGTTGCTATGGATAATTGCAGGTTGCTATAGAATTTTATGTTTGTATCTGGAATCTA
>JARFJB010001876.1:545000-595000 GCA_036346205.1 Vesta saturnalis
AAATAGCTGCAACAATTGGCTGTAGTTCCAATGCGGATCGATTTCAAGATTCTGCTCTAACGTAGCCAGCGAGAATTCTACTGACTCAAGTGACGAAATAGCGAGATATCTGAGGGTAGTGATACGAATGATGAACCGATTGGCCATACAAACAATGATTTAGTGTGGGATGAATGTACGTATACAAAGCAACCTAATCTTCCTTTTACAAGCGAGGAAAAAATAAATGATCAATTCGTCTTCACACAGAATGCACAACCAATTGATTACTTGCAACTTTTTATATCAAACGACATAATAGAGTTGATGGTTAGAGATACCAACAGAAATGCAAAAACTTACTTAGAAAACAGAAGCAGTACATATAAAGGCTGAAAGGAAACAACCGTCAAGGAATGATTTTTTTTGTCACTAAGACTATGAGTGGGACTGGTGCATTTCCCATCTCTAGAGTCTCATTGTTCCGATAAAAGGGTTTTTATGAATAAAATGTCCTCTTTTAGGACTAGAAATCGTTTTCAACTTATATTCCGATTTTGGCATTTTGGTGAAGACGTTGTAGGGGACAGACTTTGCAAAATACGTGAACTACTTGAACTACTAGAAACAAAATATCAGCAAGTGAAAATACCTGATGAAAACTTAGTATCAATGGAAGGCTTAATTTCAAGCAGTATATTCCCAGGAAGTCACATAAATATGGGATTAAATTATTTAAACTTTGTGATCAAGTTGGATACACCTACAAGATTATACCATATGCTGGTAAGAAATATGATAACGAGGTTAATCAAGGAAGTCCCGCTACTAATGTTGTCATGTACCTAATGAATACCAGTCGCTTGAAAATAGCTTTAAAATGGAGAGATAAAAGGGATGTGTGTCTTCAAAACTCGCTGCCAACCTGGTGGCAACGGGCAAAAAAATAGAATAGAAGAGGAAGTAATAAAGACATAGATGATAATTAATTATAATAACATAAAAAGCGGGATTGATTTATCTGATCAGTTGACATCTTATCACATTAGTGTTAGAAAATCTATAAGATGATGTCACAAAGTAGCTGACGAACTTCTATTTGGACCATCAATAGTAAACGCTTTTCTGGTGAGTGCTTCTTTACAAAAGGAACGAAAAAAAATTGACATTGCTAGAATTCAGAACAAAGATTGTTTATGCCCTTCTAGACATTCCTGTAGAAGCAGAAAGAGTTGCAACTCCAAGGTTATCAAAGGCCACTAATCACTACTTACAGAAGGCGGAGGTTGTTCAACGTGGACAAACAAATAGGTAAGTTACATTTTATAAATCTCTATTGTCTGATTTTTTAAACTACCTTAATTTTAGAACACCAAGAAGAAATTGCAAATATTGCCATGAAAAACCCTCAGTCTCGTCTGGAAGACAACATGCTAAAAGTAAAGCCAAAAAAGTTAATACATTTTGTATCACATGTCCAGATAAACCTTTTTTATGTCTTGATTGCTTTCACACTGTTCATAACCGTAATTAGTAAATTTTTTTAGACATTTACCTAGTATTTTGTATTTTTCTTTGTCCACCCATTTGAGTGGACATTGAGTTCCACAAAATCTTGAAATACATGCTGTCCACCCAATTGGGTGGATAGGTTTTAGTATTCCATTATCTCATTTCAATAGAAACTCAACTGTATTTTTAAAATTATGCTACTACTAAAAACAAGGAAAATATTTGTTTGGCAGTCTAGAGGAGTTCACGTAATTTGGCTCAGGCATCACAGGGGGGACTCGTCTCCATCTGATTGGATGGACATGGACAAAAGGTAAGTACTTTAATTATGTGTGATAATCGTGAAAGTTTACACTTTCACATTCTAGCCCTGTATGGGGAGAAAACATCACATTTGAAAAAATTATGAAAACACAATTACCATAATCACTTAACTTCTTGCTACGATGCAGTGACCAAAAGATTATCCCAAAGTTTCTCTATATTAAAAGAAATTTTAATAAAAACAAGCTAATCAAATTTATAGACGAACTGAAAATGCGTTTCTGCCTAATCAAATACTTATTACCTGGAAGTTTTTGAATAAAAACGATAGAGTTCTTTCGTAATTGCATTTGGAAACGTCATCTATATTAAACGGAAAGGATTGAGATAAAATTGATTTATTAACCTTTAAATTTATGGAAAAATCTTCTACATTTAATTTAAACGTCAAAAAGCAAAGTTTGATCGATTATGCAAAGTAACAGACCATCATTGGAGAATAAAAAAACAGTTACAAACCTTGCTGATCATAGTATTTCAGATTATGCTATTGAAGCCCTTTCTTAAGCTGAACATTTTGCACTAATATCAAGAGTAATATCGTTTAAAGATATATTTTTCAATGTTGAGAATTCTATTAAATATTAACGTTTTGATGGTGCAAATGGAGTTACATGTAAAGCCGTTAACCTATTACGTAAAGCAAAACTTCCATAGAGTAACTAAACTTTTCTCAGCGTCGTGCTTTATTAGATCTCAAACATAATGAAAATATAAAAATATTTCAATTGGATAAAGATTATGTAACTTGCATTTTAAATATGAACGACCGTAACATTAAAGTAGAACAACTATTCGAACCACAAACTTATCGTAAACTACCAAAAGATCCTACAAAATGGTTTCTTTTAAAAACTAAAGAAAGTTATTCTCTATTCCTGAAGAAATAAAAATGAAACTAGCTAATTTTAAAGCTCCTCCACCAAAACTATATGGTCTACCAGAAATCCATAAACCTGATGTTCCTTTAAATCCTTTATTAGTGCAATTGTTTCTCCTACATACAATCTTGCAAAACAAATTACATTTTTATTATAACTTCGTATAGATAAAACACACCATTATTTTAAAAATTCCGCCGATTTCATTAAAAAAATTCACAATTTCACAATTGAAGATAGTGATGTTTCAGTTTTTTCAAAAGTTCCTATAAAAGAAATTAGGCACTGAATATATTGAGCATATTTCTCCAAAAGCTGTCTTACAACTACTTATTTTCAGTGGAATAATAAATCCTATAAACAGCTAGATGGTGTAGCAATAAGTAGTCCTGTTGTGGCTAATTTTTAGATAAACAGTTTTGAAACACTAAATTTGCAAATGCACCTAACAAACCTTTAGTTTGGTATAGATATGTGAATTATTAAATTATCATTTATTCCTGAAGAAATAAAAAAAGAAACTTATTAACTCTGAAGCTCATCCATCAAAATGATATGGTCTACCAAAAATCGATAAACCTAATGTTCATTTAAACCCCACTGTTAGTGCAGTTGGTTCTGATTTATACAATCTTGCAAAACATATTACATTTTTATTATAACCTTACATAGGTAAAGCACCCCATTATATTAAAAATGCAGCCGACTTTATTGAAAAACTACATAATTTCAAAATTCTAGGAGATGATATAATGATCAATTTTCATATTGTTTCCTTTTTTCACACAAGTCCCTCTATAAGAAACTATTGAATATTGATCATACTTTTCAAAAGGGTATCATTCTTTTTCAGCGCAGTCCTACAACGACTTATTTTCATTGGAATAATAAATTCTATGAACAGCTAAATGATGTACAAATAAGTAGTCATCTTAGTCCTGTTGTGACTAACTTTTAGATAAAAAAATTTGAAACATTAAATTTGCAAAATGATTCTAACGAGCCTTTACTTTGGTATAGATATATAGTATTCAGTTTACCATAAAGAAGGTAACTAATAGAAATTTACCGTATCTAGGCATACTAATATTTAACACTAATGATTCTCTATCCTTCTAGGTTTACCGAATTCCGACACACACCAATAGATGCTGTCATAAATGATCAAATCACCACCCACATCAAAACATTGGTTTGATTAAATCTTCAGTGGGTTGAGCTAAACCAATGCGTGATGCTGAATTTTGGAAAGATGAAGAAGCTTAGAGATATTACACCTGCTATGCATAACCATAAAGAAAAACTAGTGCATAATGTTGATTGTTTTTTCCATGACTTTAGGCAAAATAGAACTGATTGAAATTGGTCGGTAGTTAGAGACGTCAGTCTTGTCGCCTTTTTTGGGAACAGGTTGAACATATGCTAACTTCCACGATGAAGATAATTCCCCAGAAGACATAGAGATCGAATAGAGCCTGCATAGGACTGATATTAGTTAGGAGCAACACTTTTTAAGGCTATTGTATTAACAAAGACAATAACTGGGCTACCGTCTGGACCATCCGACTCTAGAAGCTTGTATCAAGAATAAATTGGTTTCATGGCGTGTAAAGAAAAGTTGACTAGGGGCACATTTTTTCCAAAATCATTGACACGAGTTTATGGAAATGAATCCACAAAGAGATGGGCTTTGTCTACAGGATCAGTAACTACAGATACGTCAAAAGATGTCATGGGAGCAAATGAAGATGCACCAAAGTTTTTTCTAATAGCTTTAGCTTAGGGCCAAAATTTACGACTGTCCAAAAGAGATAAAGCTAGTTAATTGCATTTTCCTTTTTCAAACAAGTTTTTAGCTTTAGTGATAACACTTTTGCATGTATTTCTAGCACAAGCTAGATCTTTCTATTAGATTTCTATTAGATTTCCATTTGGCATAAGACTTATTTGAGATATTGCACCAGCAATATTGAAGCAAGGTTAGGAACGAGAACGCCCATGGGGGTGGCTGGAGCAATGTTCGAAGACGAGGATGACTTCAAACAATAATCACGCCATGGAAAGGTTGCAAAGAAATTCACAAGAAATCTAGTAAATCACTCCATTTAGCTGACTTAAAACAGTACAAGGTTCTATCAGTGTAACAGAGAAATTAGGGAAAGTAAAAGTTATTTATTTTGTTAAATTAAACAATGATGAATTAAACGCGTTTACGAGAATTGGGAAATGATCATTCAGTATATATCAATATTTAAATCTAAAACGTATCACTGCTTCCCATTCTTCGCTATACCTGCAAAAGAGCATAACCATGACCTTATTAGGCCTTTGGCGTAACTTAATAGAAGACTTCGACAGCATCTTCACACTCGGAATTCTGCTTTAATAGTTATTTCTGCTAAAGTGTTAATGAAAGCAATTTTCTATTTCTTTATAACGTGCTGCAAAAACTACGGAACAATAGGTATGTAACTTACCTGTAAGTGCTTTTTGTCACTGTATTTCAAAATTTGACAAGTACGCATTAAATGCCCGCTTTTCCTCCAAACATATAATTACTGACAACTACTAATGCAATATTCTATATGCAAGATACATACATATTCTAATGTGAAACCAAAGAGTCAATCTTGGTGTCAGTCGTAATTTTGGACGCATAGATACTTACATGACTTTCAATTCTGAAATAAATTAATTGTTAATGGTCGATAATAAAAATGCTATTAAAAAACTGCTTTAGGCGTATTTTTTGGCTTAATAATTAATCCATTCAATATACTTGGGTTAATAACCCAAGCAAAGTATCTTAAAACCCATAAAACTTAAATGGTGCACTGTATGTAATAAACTTCCAAAATCTTCATCTCTTGCTGTATTATGCATTGGGATACCACTTAAATTTTGTTGTATTAATTTAAATGAACAATTCAAGTTCATTACGTCTCACCACGGTTAAGCATTGGAGAAGTTTGCGGAATTATTGGCAATATAATACAAAACACAAATTTTTTTGTAAAGTTGTATTCAGTTTGTTACTGGTAAACAGAATTAAATCGATCGGTACCTATTTAGGAGACGCTAATTATTTTTAACAAACATTAACATATGTAAAACATGATAATACAACAGATTGTTGACGTAGATCACTGGTAGATTGGGTTTGTAGGTCATCTCTTAGCTTAATTGATTTTCCGTTAATTGATATTGTATATCTCTTACAAATAGAAAACGTGACAGGAATTTCATTTAAATGACTTGCAGTATTTATCTAAATTCTTTATCTGGCTTAAAATCATAATTTGTGTTAAATTAACAGTGAAACATTTATAGATAGTTAACGGTTTTATAAATGAACGTGTTGTTTAGGATAACTGAAAAAACGAATAAAGCATTTCCCTGCTACCTAGCTACCACATTTATTTGCGGTTCTTCCCAAACGCATTACTACAGAAAATGTATTTGAACACAAGAACTTAAAAAAAATAATAATTTTAGTCGTGTTTATGGGAGTCTGAAATTGGGTTTATATGTAAACGTTATCAAGTATATTTATTAATAATTCAAAAAGTACGAAACACCAACTTAGTATACATCTTGCATGCATTACTTAAAACATGTAAAGGATTTCTAAAAATTCTCTTCTTTAAGGATTATTGTGACGATAGTGTTCGATAGCAGTAAAATATTATTATTGTAATTAATCCTGTTATGACAGTTACACCGCATACATATGCCAAAACATGTCCATAAAAGTTAGATGACGTCTCAATTGATTTGGGACTTCTGCAAGTACAAAATGAATTCTTTATAAGTAAGTAGAGCCTATCAATTTTACAAATGCTGCGTGATAAGCACAATTCCTCCAGACACCAATTTATCAGTAAAAGTCACAGTACTATATACAGAACCTCCATATCCACGTAATTTTGCTACTTCAGCTGTTAAACATAAACTTGATATCATTGTAGATGAGCTTCCTAAACCTACAAGCAAAATTGTTTTCATTGAGCTATAGGCAACATATAATTACCAATTAATGTTGCGATTCCATAAATTTGAAGTTTTAAATCTGAGTTGATCTCTATTGCTATCCACACACAGCCAGCTAAAGAAAAAATTGAGCCGATTACATAAATTAGCTAAAACAATTTGATGAAAATAAATTCACAAACGTAAATGTAATACTTTATCGTTCAATTGATTCGGACGCCATTTCAGAATGATTGACATAATGAATGAAGATACGAAAGAAACAAGAGGTATAATAGCTATAGCCTGTCTAATATTGTCATTTCTGAATCTTATTTCTCTTTCCTCCAAAAATAGAGGCATATAAACCAGATTTAAAATTGTAAATAGCCTGGAAGCCATGTATCTAAAAAAAATTTTTGCAAATAATTAAACTGTTATTGATACGTGTATGATGCATAAATAAAGTTTGTCCACGCTTATTAACAGATTTTTTTAAATAATTGTGTCCCTGAACAGGCTAAGTTTAGCCCATCGCGCTAAGACACTTAGAAAGGTGGATATGGGGATATTGAATTGCCAAAAGATGCCTATGAACCGCTACCTTAAATTTTTCACATCATAACTGGGAGCAAAGGAGGAAATAGGGAGATAATTCCAAAGTTTAGAATCCGTGAAGAAGAATGTGGATTGCAACCGGTTGGTACGACAAGTGAAGATTTGTACTGCATATCGATGATGTGAATGAGTGAACCGAGCATTCCTAACAAAGGTAGTCCGAGATGGTTTCAAATAATGTAATTCAGCAGCGCAATAGCCATTGAGGTTTTTTTTTACTTATAGTATTCCCGAATAGGTTAAGATTTACCCAACGTGCTAAAGCGCTCAGGAACATGGTAGGGTTTAGGGATATTTTTAGGCTGCCGAGAAATGTTTATGAATGGCTACCTTAAATTGACTTAAGTCAAAGTTTGGAGGAAAACAGGAACGGGGTAGTGCATTCCACAATCTGATCGCCGTGTGGAAAAATGTAGATTGGGCCCGTTTATTGTGACACGATGGAATTTTGAGTGTGAAGTATGGTGTGAATGGTGAAACCGAGTATTCCTAGCGAAAATCGCCTGCGAAGGTATTAAAGAGTGTATTTCGGAGGCACACTTGCCATGATAATAGCGTTGCCTACATTTAGGATTTACATTTTTTTAAATTACTAACATTTACATTTGATAAAACCACACGTTGTTTGGATGAGATAGCTCAAGCAGCGTGATAAGAAGAGTTTTCGTCTTTTTCGTCAAGAAAAGTGCTTTTTTTCGGTTTGCCTCGCCGCGTGTGCCTTTTCTTATTATTACCATTATTATCATCGCAAGACGGAAGCCCTAAGAAGACCACTGGCCGGTGAAGTTTACTACTGCAACATATGGGGGTGAGTCTTCAAATCTTTATAACGTGTATACAGTTTCGGAAGTAACTAATCACTTCAATTACTATGAAATTTTCAAAAGGGTGTTGTTTGAAAAATAAATAGTTAAATATACTCCACTTCAATTTCTTTCTTTGCAGCGACAAGCTCTTTTTTGGATGCGGTTTGCCATATTAAGGGCGTATTGGGGAGCACTGACCCAGAGGTGGGAATTTTATTCCAGATGAAGTCGAATTTGAGCCTTACACAGTAAAAGGAGTTGGTGCGATGTGAAGTACTGTTTAGATCTATATAGAAACCCCAGTTTACGGGAGCTGTTTTACTGGCTGACAAAAGCTGGTCAACCCATAAAAGGTTCGGTGATACGGACACCTAACATAGAAATAGAGTTTGAAAACTTGAGTTCTAAACCATTCATATTTACAGCAGGAAACGATCGGTCTTTCTTGATGGACACAAAGCAACCCTGAGTTTTGTCGCCGTTGAAAGTGAGTAGATTATTACTTCCACATTCAAGCACACGTTCTAAGTCACTGTTCATTGAGGCTGCCATTTTCACCTTGCCGTCTAGACTTATTGTTGTGAGAAAACTGTGAAGAACTACAGTGTAGAGTGTTGTCGTCTGACAAGCAAAGGATCGGGTTAGTTGTTGAGGAAATGAGGTCATTTATGTATAGCAGGAAAAGTTTGGGAGCTATCACTGATCCTTAAGGTACTCCCACGTTAATAGTAGTTTCTTTCGAAAAGAAGCAATCGACGACAACGCGTATACGTCTTTTGTCAAGAAAGCTGGATATCCAATTGATGAGCGTATCTGATAAACCGAACGAAGTGAGCTTGGCAAGTAGGCACTTGTGCCAAACCTGGTCAAAAGCCTTTGAAATATCTAAAACTACTACGACTGTTTCACCGAGCCTCTCCAATGTGTTATTCCAAACTCTCCTGATGACACGGACATCGAAAAAAGTTTGGACAATACAGGTACTAGCTCGGGGTAACATTTTATAAGGACCATAGCTAGAATACCGTCAGGGCCAGTCGCCTTGTTTGAGTCAAGTTTACTGATAATTGATTGAAGTGGATTGTTTAATAGCGTATGGGACGACGGCACTGTTTTACCAGAATCATTGAGACATGAATCTGATGCAAAGTAATCGACAAAGAGGTTGGCTTTTTTCAGCAGGATCAGCTACTACAGCTCCGTCGCGATGCGTCATGGGAGGAAAGGAAGATGTTATAAAGTTTTTACTGATGGCTTTAGCTAATGACCAAAATTTACGACCACTCAAAGGACATGAGACTAATTCTTTGCAGTTACGTTCTTCAAACACCTTTTTGGCCTTGGTTATGATGCTTTTGCAACTATTCCTTGCGGAAATATAGTTGACGTGATTTTCGATAGATTTATTTGATTTCCATTTAGTATAGAGTTTATGGTCTTGCTATAATGCATCAGTACAAGTCCTATTAAACCAGAGTTGAGAACAGGCATCACCTACACGATTATGTTTTTTGGGAATGTATAACTCCATACCGATCAAGATAACTTCAGTTATTGTAGAGGAGGACCGTTTAAAGCAATACTCACGGCAGGGGAAAGTTGCAAAAAAACCTCGCAGTTCGCTCCAGTTAGCTAATTTAAAACACCACAGGTCTACCTGTTTTTCGAGTAACAGTGGGATTGGGTACAGAGGAAGTTATTTCGATTAGGCAGCGGTCAGATTGATCAAGTGGGGAAAGGACTCTTGTTTTATAGACATTAGTTGCAAGGAATAGGTCCAGGAGATGTGGAGTATGGTTAGGGTTGTCATTGGATTCTGGTTGGTTCGGAAATGATTTGTGTGAGATCACAGGATACAGCAAATGCATCTGCACTCTATCCTGCGGGATTAGTAGTAGACGAAAATTTAGTCTATTTTCAGATTAAGATAATCAAAAAGATCTTGGAAGTTATTATCATTAGAAGACCTATACAAGCAACAGTAGAATTTCACAAATTGGGGGCCCAGAATGTTTGAACCAAATCGCGTCAAATTTGTTGCTTTCAAAAGTGGACATCCTCTTACAACCTATGTTGTCCTTGGTATACGCACATACTCCACCTTTAAGGCGAAAGTTAGAGTAGCGGTTGTATCTGGGAAATTGCAGGTCAGGTGAATCAGTGCTTCCAGGGGAGGCGTGTTTCTGATAGAAACAGAATGTCCGGTTGCACTTGTTCAAGGTGTTGGTGAACAGCATTAAGATTCGACCTGATACCATGTATGTTGCAGTAATGAATCCGGATGCTGGTACTTTCGATGACTGAGGTCGCTTGAGTCCTGCCCTCTCGGGCATCCGAATGAGGCAGAATTTTTATTCCTGGCTTGCTCTTCTTAGTCTTGATTTGGCATTGCCGAATTGTTGCCCCCCCCCCCAGAATTTTAAGGGTTTAGCTGTTAATACGCCACGCTGGGCTAGTGCGTGTTGGCGAGTACATAAGGAATAAAGGAGAAAGTGACAGGCAGCCCTTAACAAACTCAGAAAATTGGAGCACCAATATTAACGAGCCCATGGTAAAGGTAGTGGTATTGCACCGGGCGGCATGAGTAATACATGCCTTCCACCTATGAAGTTGTAGAATATTAGAGCTGAAAAGGAAACATTAATTAGTTTACATTGCATCGTACAAGAAAAAAGTTTTTTTGTACGATTGCTGAATAAAGTAATTGTACTGAAAACAAAGCAGGATGTTTATGGTTAGTTTCGTAGGTGTTCATAACATTAAGATTGAAATAAATTGTTTACTTTGGTTTATTATTTAGGTTCCAACTTGGATATTATTGCCATTTTAAACTAAACAAATCTGTTTATTATTGTCGTTAAACTTAACTTTTCCATTTTTTTTAACTTCCTTTTCATTTAATTGAAGGGTAATAACAAGTAACGATAATGACCCTTAGCCCTCCCGACTTTAATTACCTACTTTTAGGGTCAATTAATTACAATTAAAATTAAATATAGTCGCAATGGTAAAAGTTTGATGAAATTTTAAATTTTCTGTTAAATAAAAATATAGTATAAAATAATATGAAATATAATGTTATAATTAAACTTAAAATTTGATATAGTACTAAAAATAAAATGTTATAAGCTTCAACGGTCGTCTGGCATAGGGTTAAAGGAACCGTATTTTATCGTAGAAATTCAATGCTATAGCAATCCTAGAATTTATTTACGCGCCTTTTTTATTTATTGAAAAAACCATTTGACACATCACAAATATTCTACTGTTTTGATTATTATTAATATTCAAACCGACAAAAATCTATTCAAAATCACCGTACTTTGTATTTAAATTAGATTATTCCCTACGCGACTTGCTTTCCTTTATTTGAGAAAAGAGAAAGTATTTAATTTAGAATTCCGATTACAAATTAGAGCTAGGTATATATTTATTTTATCTATTTATTTGCTTTTTTTTATACTTTTTTTTAAGCTAATAAAATGATTTTTATGACAATACTTACGACTGGGTTTCTTACAGAAAGGGGTTTATTAAATACAAAGCTGTACATTTTTATGAATCACATCTGGTCTATTTTTCCGCGCTGGCGTGGGATAAAATAAGTTATTTTATCGGGTCTCTATAATTCATTGTTATTGCAAAAATGTTTACCTGTTTGAGTTCAAGACAAAAGGGCGGTATTTGCGCTTAAATTTACTTTAGAATTCTACGAATTCTTTATCCATTATTAATATTCAAACCGCTGGATATAAAAATCTGTTCAAAAACTCACCCCTACCGTACAGTAACTTTATTGATTTAGAAAATGTCATTTTAATCCGGATTTGTTTCACTAATCGAATACAGAGGCTGGAGCCACCCCAAACACGTCCTATCGCCTTGACGACCGACACAACATGCCAATAATACCAAGAATACAAAGAAAGAACTGAAATAATTCTTCTATGCTCAAGGAACTGTATCTCAGAAGCTAAGGACAAACCCAGATGAGGTCAAATTTTCAGCCTTATACAACAGAAAAAGTTGTCGAGAGATAAAATACTGGTTATATATGTACAAAAAGGCTATTTTACGAGCGGTTGCTTTAGTATCTGACAAACTATGGTCAACCTATGAAAGATTTAAAGATACAGTCATTCCCAACACAGTAATACAGTCTGAAAACCTAAGATCTGAGCCATTCATACTCACAACAATAAACGATCGATCTCCTTTGGCGGACACAAGGCAACACTGAGTTTTATTAGCATTAAATTTAACTAGATTACCGCTTCCCCATTCAAGAATATAGCAGTGGACCGGGTTAGTCATTGAAGAAATAAGATAATAATATATAACTGACAAAAGTGTAGGGGCTATAACTGATCCGTACGCCACGCCCGTGTTGACGCCAACTTCTTTGGAAAAGAAGCCATCAACTACGACGCGTATTCGTCTTTTATCAAGGAAACTCAGTTGATGAGAGTATCATTTAACCCAAGCGAGGCGAGTTTGGCAAGTACACACATGCCAAACTTGGTCAAATGCTTTTGAGAGACCTAAGGAGTTTGTTAGTTTCAAAGAAAGAGATCAGTTGCTGATCGATGGCTTTCCATGATTTTAGACAAAATGGAGTGATGGGAATTGGTCGGTAGTTAGAAGGATCGGACATATCGCCTTTCTTGGGAATAGGTTAAACATTTACTTCTATGATGAGAGAGCAATGTACGAAGAAGGAGAACTTAAAAAAATATTAACGCCATGGAATGGTTGCAACAAAATCCCGAAATCATTTAGCTGACAACACACCATAATGTTCTATCAGTGTTACGAACATTAGAGAAATTAGGGACAGTAGAAGTCATTTTTATTAGACCATAGTCAGATACACATAATTGGGAAAAAACTGAAGTTTTATAAACAAGTTGGTTTGATATAAGAAAGAGTCCTAGAAGATGTGGAGTATGGTTAGGGTTACCAGGGATACTTGTTGGTTTAGAAATCATTTGTGTGAAATAGCAAATACTTCTGCACTATGACCAGCAGGATTAGTAGTAGATGAAAATTTAGGCCAATTAAAGTTATGAACATTGAAATCTCCCAGAATTGAGATAATAGCAGGATGGAAACTGAGACAACAGATAGTTAGCTTTCAAACTAAGGTAATCGTAGAGGTCTTGAAAGTTACTAACGTTGGGAGACCTATAAATACAACAATAGAATTTTTCAAATTTAGGACCAGAATATTTGAAATAGTCGAGTTTTTGTTCTCCATGACCAGCAGGATTAGTAGAAGAAAAAAACTGAGTTATGAACATCGGAATCTCCCAAAATTGAGATATCGAAAGATGGAAACTGAGACAGAAGGTAGTCAACCTTCAATCTAACGTAATCGAAGTATTGAAAGTTACTGTCATTAAGATACCTATACATGCGAACATCCGAACATGGCAGAATTTTACGTCCGGTATTTATTACCTTAGAAACCACACCCATCTTTATTTTTAATTTTGGACTGGCCGGCAGATGCTTGTTTCATATGCCCATACAATGGCTGTAAGAGGCGTGTGCTGTTAATATACTTAATATTCATGTATGTTTAGGCTGTCAACGATCAGAGCATTTCAACGTTGTTGGCCCCTTTACCAAAGGAATAATTAAATTAATAAACCTATCTTCTGACACTTACAGCAGACATATATCGAAGCGAGCCTTTGGCTAACTGCGAATTTTTTTGTGGATATTAAGTCTCTTTTGACCTACTTACATCATCAGTGTTTTTTCTTGGTACGCTGAGTAGTTTGTCCGTTAGAATTTGTCCGTTTGGGTTGTCAGTCGTGTCTCCAAATTGTTGGTTAAAGGTCTCCAAGTAGTACTGTATTGGGGATGTTCGCTATATAGTGTAGTAGTAGAAAGGAAAGAGGTGTTGTGCCCAGGAGGGTTATAATAGCAGAATACTATTATAGGGGACGAGGGAAGGTGTACCATTGCAGCTATACATTCAAGGTGTGGAAGATGCGGCGGTAAGGTGTAGGGAGCGGATGGCTATCAGGAGTGCAGTACCTCGCTTGCCTCTGTCGGGATTGTTGCGAAGGTAGGTATTGTATTAGGGTGTTATTTGTGCTATATTTGTGTTATTTGTTCGGAGCATATTATGTGGTCGGGTATGGAGCAGTCGTTATATCCGATAAACGTAGGGTGGATGTTCCTTATTCCTACTATTGGTACGCTGAGTAGTTTGTCCGTTAGAATTTGTCCGTTTGGGTTGTCAGTCGTGTCTCCAAATTGTTGGTTAAAGGTCTCCAAGTAGTACTGTATTGGGGATGTTCGCCATATAGTGTAGTAGTAGAAAGGAAAGAGGTGTTGTGCCCAGGAGGGTTATAATAGCAGAATACTATTATAAGGGATGAGAGAAGGTGCACCGTTGCAGCTACATATTCAAGGTGTGGAAGGTGTGGAAGGTGCGGCGGTAAGGTGTAGGGAGCGGATGGCTATCAGAAGTGTATCAGAAGTACAGTACCTAGCTTGCCTCTGTCGGGGTTGTTGGTACTGTATTGGGGTATGTTGAGGGTTCCTCGGTTGTTAGCTTTGTCTGTTATGGTTAATATTTGTATGTGGTCTGTGTTAAGTAGGTTTTTGATCAGGTGGCGCTTTCGGTGAACGCCACCCGTGTTAACTGTTCCTATCGTTAGGTCCATTGCTGCGAGAAGTATGGAGGGGAAGTTAGGGGTGGAGGAAAGCAGTTTACTTCTGTCGGTAGTAGGGAATGCTAAAAGCGACCTGTGTACCACTCCAAGCGCAGTACAAGCGCCTGTTTAAGAACTCCCTGGCTATGTAGTCCAACCCCTTCGTGATAATCTCACGCCTATCGGGGAAGATAGTAAACAGGGTAAAGGTTAGGGCTAATGGGGAGGTGTTGATCCTGAGAAAGTTCTCGTGGCTCTCATCTTCAGGATCGGATGAGGTGGTGGAAGCTGTTTCCAGCTTGGAGAGGAGGACTACCTTGGTAGGGGAGGATTGATTCTCTCACCCTTTCTCACAGTCAAAACTGTAAGTAGGGCGGGAGCCGCCGCAGTTGTTACACTTTGGCGAGGATATGGAAGGGCAGGCTTGGGATTGTTGGCTTCCACCACAGGAAAGGCGCTTCAGGAATCAGGTAGGACATTCTACTGCTAGGTGACCCACCTGGGTAGAGGTGGAGAATTTCTTAGATATAGGATTGGTGGTGTGTGGAAGCTCGCATTGGTAGCGCCTGCCGAACACACAGACGCCGTTGTGCAAGAGGGAATCGGGGCGGTTGGTGGCTCTGGAGATTATATAGACGGCCTTGGTAATATGGGGCAGGTAGATAACCTGTACAATCTCTTCGGGGGTTATGTCACGGTCAACCTCGCGAATGGCGTATGACAAGGAGAGGTGTTTGGGTGCGGGAAGGGTGTGGGTAGGGCCGGACAGTTGGGATAGGGTAACGGTTGGGGTACCAAAGGTTGTTTGTATAGATTTCTCCTCTTAAGCGGTCGGGATAGTTTAGGAAGTTTCCATAACGACGGTGTGGATGTGATTGAATCTAAGATTCACCCACGGGAGTTGAGGAGGGCGTATGGTGTACAGTTGCTTCTCGAAAGTAACTGTTTTGGGTATATTGTGTAAGTAATCAATATCTGGATTTGGGTTGGGTAACAGTGGAGGTGGTAGATGAGGACGAGGAAGATGAAGCGGAAATGCTAGAGGTTGAAGGTGAGGGTGGCGTCCTGGTGGTTGTTCTCGTCATCGTGGAGGTAGTCGTAGTTCGGGTTGGTGCTACCTGTAGCGAGGCTACGTCAGCGTACGTCACGGTCGGTGTCGCCGTCGTTGTCGGGGCTAGAATAAGGGAAAGGGGGCTGGGAGGTGCGGGTCTACCGATTTACTAAGGTGGTTAGTACTTGAATTTGCGAAGTGCAATTAAATATTACAAATGTCTCTTGTGTGTGGAAGGTGGACTCCCACCGAGGTGCAGCCTCACACCTTGCTGGACAAGGCTTAGAGTTAGGAGTCCGACGGAAATGGAGGGTTTTGTTAATATATTAAGGATATAGGGTAAGAAAAATTAATTTACTATGCGGCGTTCCTCTTCGTGTAATTGGCTCCTTTGTTCGATTACTGGCTGTCTTCGTAAATTATCCTGTTTCCTCGATGCTGTTGGTTCTGCTGCTACCTTCGGCCCGACGGTATTCTTATTCCTGATAAGGAATGTTCTTTAACCGCTCTCTTTTTTGTAATGGTGTGCTTGATAGTGACCACTACTATTAGTGAAAGTGACCAAGAACTCGTTGAAGCCCGGCACGCGGTTAAATGATTAATTAGAAGTAATTAGCGGTAATTACTCTGCTAGGTGTCTAATCGAAAGTAAAACAAGAAATATATATATATATATATATATATATATATATATATATATATATATATATATATATATATATAACGGAATACATAAGCAACGGTCTTTTTATTCTTAAAACAGTCGGTAGTACACAGTTTACTAAACTAGGTTTCACACAGGGGCTATTGGAGATCTTGTTTAATAAGCAAAGTCCACAAATCACTTCCACATAGAGAGCCACTCAAAGTGTAAATTATTCCACGACATAGGGAGACACTAACGATAAACACTTCCCTTTTTCAATGGCAACAAGGACGTTAACAAAAACTAACCAAAAAGCATCACAAAAAATTCTCCCAGGGCGATTGAACAGTAAACATATATCCCCATGCAGTGAAAAGGTAATTTCTTAACAATAATTTAAGTACGCCGCCGTGTTATACTGAGGTATTACTGCGCCTACCGCAACTCCAATATCTCCGTGCTTGCTACATCAAAAATCAAACTCTAACTCGGAACTCACAAAAAAACAACCTTCACTCTATAATAACTAATCACGTCATATCTAACCATCCACCAATAAAATTCTCAATATCAAAATGCAAACACAACAAACTTCATGGAAATTTATTCACGAACGCCACGTTATATTGTACATATATAAACACTTCTCACCACCAGAATCGAATAACCCAATTAAACCTCAACAGGTTTTACATGAACGCTCTACAAAGTTCACAATATCACATTCAATAAGGTCATATGACGATACTTCTTGACATAAACAATCTTCAAAACAATTTTACGACGATGTCTCTTTGCCTGCGCCCTTAGTATAATATGTTAATATGTTGATACGTTGATTCAAGAAGAATACGCTTAGCTTTCTATGATTTTTGTAAATAATAAAGAAAAATAAATTTACTTTCTAAATTAAATTATTAGCGGGAGGGTTTCTTGTATTGCTTTATTTATTTACTATTACTACATATTTTATTTAATTACTCGTGATTCGCCTAGTGTTGCGTTTATTCAGATCTATTTTTGCAGCCTTCTTTAAACACCAACACTGTACGCGCGATTAATTTGATTAAACAACGAATTAATTTAATAAAAACAAGTAACTGTGAATTATCTCAATAAAAAAGCAAATTAGGTAAAGCAGTTTGTTACACAATGAATTATTTGAATAAAATCGGAAATCGCAAGGTCAAAACACCAATCAAATTGATTTCATTTCCTGTGAAAATAGCGAATCAAACCGAAAAAACGTGGTTTACAGTAGAAAATCTGGTTCAAATGTAAATACCGTGGTACATTTTTACAAAAATTAATTCATTTATAGACCAATGATAAAAAATGAATAAATTATATCTAAGTGGTATAAAATAATTCCAAATGGGAAGCGGATTGATCAGCAAGTTGTGACTTTACCCGTATATAAGCACATCCCGTCTGAAAACGGTTAACAAGTTTTACACACATTTTCGTATAACACCATCGTTATGGTCAAGTGCTAACGAATGTACTTAATACCATTCAAAAATGGTGATGACCATTTCGCCGACTACGCCCATTCTGGCGAATTTTAGAGTTGGGCCATTACACCGACACAAACCAAAACGCCGAACGAGATTTTAAGGCATTTTTCCGAATGCCCCAAACGCTAACACTATATTTTAAAAGACCAAAACTCAGAACGTGACCACAACACCGATGACCACTGAATTTCATTATTAGATTATTACGATGAACGTGACCAAATGTCGACGGTCATTCCGCAAAATATGCCAATTTTGCCGAATTTCAATGTTGGACCATTACGCCGACAATGACCAAAGCACCGAATGACCAAAGCCTCGAATGCCCAAAACGTTAAACGACCAAAGCACGAATGCTCAAAAGGCCGACACCACAATTTATCCAAAACACCGTCGCCAGATTTTTATAGTAACTTATAACATAACTCTACTGAAATAAAAAGTTTAGGCTCGTGAACAACCCCAGTTAAAGCTCCCACTTCAAATTGCAGATAAAACTAAATAAAAAAGTTTAAATAGCGTAAGTCTCTAAGTCCAAATCTTACGGTTACCTATTTTTTATTAAAAACAAAATTCACTAGACGACTTATGTTATAAAACATTCATATTTAGAGACAGAGGCCAAAAAGGCACTCAGAAACAAAGCCTTGCTTAATATTTTACTTACTTACACTCGTTTATAATTATGCAGATAAGAACTTGGATATAATAAAGTAAAATATGTTATACCAAATAATATGTATATAATTTAATAAAATACATCTACCTAAAGCACAATTTTTAATTTTTTATTTTGAACTTCATTAACATTTATGTTATCATAAAAGTGGGCGACGGCATTTGGTACTACATCAAGCATTGCTTTTTTGGACTTATGAAATTATTCTGTCGGTTATTCGGAGTTTTACTCATTCGTCGCTTTTCGTTATTCGGCGCTATGGTCATTCGGTGTTTTAGTTTTTTGAAATTCGACAGAATAGGCGCAGTCGTTGAAATGGTTGCAGGTGTTTTGGTTACGTTCCGCATTTGGAACTTTTAAAATATAGTGACGGCGTTTTGGGCATACGGCAAAATGTCCTAAATCTCATTAGGCATTTTGATCTTTGTCGGCGTAATGGCCCAACTCTAAAATTCGGTAGAATAGGCGTAGTCGGCGAAATGGTCGTCAGCGTGTTGGTCGCGTTCGGCGTGTTTGGCCATTAAACTATAGAGTCGGCGTTTTTGGAATTCGGCGGAATGTTCAGGTCCCAATTGAAAATAAAATAGACAAAAAATAATATTTTGAAATTAAAAAAGGAAGCTATCTATTGACTTTACTAATAATCCTTAATGGTTATTAAGCTTGGGCGAAAATTACTTTATTAGCGCTCTCATGTTATTGAATTATGGAATCGAATTCAAATAAATTCTTAGTGTAATACTAGTAAAACCCGTATTTTTATTTTACTTTATAGACAGGTAATACAAAAGTACCGTAAAATCGGCCAACTTCGACACTTCGGGTAACTTCGACAACAACTCCCTACTCCTACATTAATATTACGTGCGCAATACCAAATGCAGTTGGCGGCTAGTTAGTAGAGCACACGGCGTGTTACATGTTAGATTTCGTTACAAATGCCGCGAAAAGTACGTAATGTGGCTACCGGCAATATACGCAGCAAGCAGTAGAAGACGCCTTACATGATATTGGACGGGGCATGACGGTAACAGCAGCGAGCAAAAAACACGGGGTACCGCGTGTTATCCTTCTCGATAATTGACATGCACGGGACGTACATGCAGTCGGGCACCCAACAGCTTTGAAGCCCCAAGAGGAGTAACTGATTGTGGACACAATAGCTGCTTTGGTACAATGGTCATATCCATTAAATAAAATAATATTTGCCTTATAATTGAGGGTTATCTAGATAAACAGTGCATTAAGAACCCTGTGTTTCATGATAATATGCCCGATAAGGATTTCATAATAAACTTTATGGAGAGGCATAACCTCACACAACGGTTAGCTGCTAACATCAGTCGAGCAAGAGCTTCGCTGTCTAGAGAGTTCTTCGAAAATATTAGAGAGAAACTTGTAAATATTACACCGAATCGGCTCTTTAATTTTGAGGAAACAAATTTTTCCGATGAACCCGGCGCGAAGAAAGTTGTAGTGCTAAGGGGTACAAAACGAGTGGAAAGGGTTATGGAACATTCCAAGACTTCAATATCATTAATGTTCTGTATATCTGCTGACGGTGTAATTCTGCCACCATTTGTTGTATATAAGGCCGACAACGTTCACGAAAATTGGTGTAGGGGGCACGGCACGAAATATGATGCAACAAAATCGGGGTGGTTTGATGCCAGAACATTGGAACTATGGTTTCAAAAGGTAATTTAGCATCTCATTTCTCAACCAGCGTGATACAGTTATGCAGAGAGCACAGTATTTACTTTACAACACTCCCTGCTAACGCCACTCACCTAATGTAACCTTTGGACGTGGCTTTTTTTCGTCCACTAAAAGTTTACTGGAGAAACGTTCTGGAAAATTGGCGAAAATAAAGCCGCTCCAAAGGATCTATTCCAAAAGAGCATTTTCCGTCGTCGTTAAGTAGCCTCTATTCCAAATTGGAAAACAATAATGGGAGTGAAAATTCCCGATCGGGCTTTCGAAAGACTGGTCTGCACCCTTTTGATCCCGACCAAGTGCTGCGTATGCTACCAGACAATTCTGACTTAACATCAGATGACGACAGAAGTAGAAGGTCCAGTTTAAATGCCAGTGTTCTCGAGTTTTTAGAGAACCAGAGGGGCTTTACAGCAGATGCAGCTAAGCGAAAACGTGGAAAGAAGATCATTCCGGACTGTGAAGTCACATTGAATCCATCAACTGAACCTAGTGTTTCACAAACCTCTACCACCTTATCTCAACCATCTAGCAGCCAAGAACCATACGATGAAAATTTCTGTGGAATATGCCAATGTGATTTTTCAAAGTACAGAGGTACTGAGTGGATACAGTGCATAGGATGTAGTAAGTGGATCTGTGGTACATGCAACGGCCGAAGCAAAGAAGTCTATTATGAGTGTGAGGCCTGTCTTGTTTATTTATTTATCTATTATTAATGTTACAAATTATTGTCTTAAGCACTTATTTTTTTATGTTAACTTGGAAAATTTCTTTTTTAGTTTTATATAGATGACATATGGCAATAAATATATTTTTTCGTTTTTAATAGTTTTTTAACCTAGGTATATACGTTTTTTAAATAAAATATTTTTTTTTAGAATATTAGGTGTCGAAGATGCCTAAACAATTGATCTACATCGACTTTATACTAATTTTCAATAGGTGTCGAAGTTGGCCGAAAATGCGTGCAACTTCGACACCATATAAATGGCCCCTTTCCGTAAAAACTGTCGGCTATTTTCAAATAAAAAAATTCATTTTCCACTCAGAATACTTTCATTGTAAACTTCCATCGTTTGTTTACATGTGTACAAAAAAAATTTAGAACGGCGCAATTTAAAAAATACCATTAAAAAGTGTCGAAGTTGGCCGATTTTACGGTACACTTTCCACCATATAAGTGGTTATCATTTAATACACTAACATTGACAACTAAGGTCTGTACACATTAGTAAATACACTAATAGTCCAGCATTTCCCTCCCGCATTTAGATGTTTTTTAAATGGCAGTGACTATAGGCACGTGAAAATTGACGAATTATAAGCTCAATGTGTCTAAAAAAATGGAAATAAAAAGGAAAGAAAAATCTACGGTAACCTAGGCGGATTGTAGGGAAACGTAGCTTGGATCCTAGGTTACCGTAGATTTTAATTTTCCTTTTTATTTCCATTTTTTTAGACACATTGAGGTTATAATTCGTCAATTTTCACGTGCCTATAGTCACTGCCTTTTTAAATATAGTGTACCATGGACTTGGTTTTCTAAATCACAGTTACTGTATCCGAGAAACACTTTTTTTCATGATAGTGCATAACAAACACAAAATTACTTACAAAATCGATACTTGGTAAATTATAGAAGTCTTCAATAAGTTTGATTGTGGTTGTAATAATGCGGTGCTTTCAGAAATATTTTCATAGTCATAATTTATGGCGTGTAATCCACAATAGAATAGGATTGACGACAAAATTCCTATAAAACTTAAAATCAAAGCTATTTCCTGTAATAAATAAAATTAGATAGGCTTTCGTGTTTTGTATTATATTAATGTACACGAAATTTGTAAAAGTCGTTAGGACCAAATTTATCTGCATTTTGATCCGTTTTTAGAACTATCCAGGTTATTAAATAGACTGTAATACCACAACACACGGACGCCGCATACCTAAAAAGTACATACATGCATAATAAAATATAGTAAAAAATAAACTCATTGAATACATTTTACCTGATTGTTGTGAGATCAGCACTGTGGGTGTGATTTTGTGAAATACACGGTATAATTGATAAATGCGATATTTGTACGGTGGCCCAACCAATCTGAAAAAGTACTATTAAACCACCATACCACAACAATGACCACCAAGAGTTTGTGTTTGGATTGACGGAAAAGATTAAAGAAAAACCTACGCCTACTGCTGTTGTTCCTAGAAAAATGACAAATTGTTAATGTTATTATAAGCAACAATCATAAACAGGTGCGATAGAAACATAGAAGTTTTCAGGGACACTTTTACCACGCAACTTTCTATGTACCGAATAAATAAATAATCTCTGTCATTAGATAAACGACTTTTATTATTAATAACAATATATGCGCGCGTACTACTAGACAAATTATAATTTAATAGACCGCCAACATAGAAATTAATTCAATAGTACAATAAGCTATAATTATTTATATGTAACCTAAATTATATTTAATCACACCTGTACAAGTACAATACACCTCGCTATAATCCAGAATGCATTTCTGAATATATTTCTGTACCCAGCTGGTCAAAGTTCTGTTATTAATGGCTAGTAGCTTTCCATAAGCGAAGTTAGATAATCAACTAGAGTTATACGACAAAAACTAATAGTATAAACACAGCTATAGTTTATCCAGAAACGAAGCGAAGGAATAAATCAACATGTTTGGTAGATTCCAGTGGCGTTGGGTTGTATTATGACAAAAAAATATAAAACTGAAGTAATATTGATTAGATATGTCATAATGAAATTAATTAATACTAATTAAAAGTTGGGAAGGAAGGAGGATGTTATTTATTTGTAATATATTTCGTGGTTGGTTAGGTAATTATTGATTGTTTGGATTGTCTGCAAAACCTATGTAGACGCCTATGATGTTTACTTTAGAACTCAACAACAGGTACGTCCCATTGTTAAAGAATTAGCAGCTATTGATAAAGAACTTACGTTGTAACGTTATAGTATAGAAGCGGCATAGCTAAAACTAGATAAAGAAATCTATTAACTACGACGGTGTCTTGTACGGGGGCTAAGACACAACAGCCACTGGCCACAACGGGCACACAGAATTTTGGTATGCCCATATCGGCCACACTGGACACGTCGGCCAAATGTGATATGTGGACACAACGGCAACTTTCGGCTCTTATGATGAGTATTATTTTACGCATAGCTATATTTTTCTGTATTGGATTGTTATAAATTGATCTATATCTAAAAGGCAACGCTATATTTTGAGTGATTGGATATTTTTATTATATGGACCTTTATTACACCTGGTTATCAACTTCTCATCTGTTACTTGGTATTGGAAATTTCGCTTATCGAAGTTTATATGATTAACTAATTTCTTTTTGTCGATCTCCGATATAATTATTTTCCCTAATTCCAAAATTCAATTTTATATAAGAATATATATATATATATATATATATATATATATATATATATATATATATAAGAATTATTTACGCATAGTATATTTATTCATCTTGGTTTTAACCTGTTATACGTCAGTTTGTCATGTTACCGGTGGAGCCCTAAAGGCTGACATAAATATCTATATATTTGTTATTCGAATAAACTATACTAAACTGTTGATTTTTTAATTTTATACTTGTGTTTATCGCTATAACTGTTTTGCCTTTATCTAGGTTAGCTTATAAAGGTAGGTTCTCTAGAGGGGGATTCTAGTTTAACATCGACTGGAGTACTTCATTCCCGGAGACTTTGATGGTTGGCGCCCTTGGTTTTCTTTCATTTCCGAACTACGCCGGAGCTAGCGCGGTGACTTATTTTACGCGGTCCCTACCTTTTGCATCCGTCATCCTTCTTTAAGATTTTTAAATGGCTTTTCTTGTTAGCTTATTACTAGTATTTACTTATTTATAGCTTATATATATATATATATATATATATATATATATATATATATATATATATATCTTAGTCGTAGCCTGTTCAGGAGTCCTTCTGCTCTTTAGCCCTGCTCAATACATTATTGTTGGTGTTGCGATGTTTTGTGTTATTGTATAGTTTACAACCATGAGATATGGTAATTTTTGGTGTAAAAAAGATTTAGATTTATTTGAATATTTGAGATAATGCTAGGTCTAGATCTCCTCGGGGAGGTCGTCAAGGAGTTGAGCTAGGATTGCGGGGGGTGTTTGAACTTTTGTTCGTTTTTTTCGTGGGAATTGAGGAAAACGGTAGTTATAAGGAGTGGTACGGATCTCTCGGGTTGGGATTGTGTCGCCATTGTGTGCAAAGTTTCTCTGTAGTGTTTGTATTCTGTGTGTGATGGGTGGTACGTTTGCTTGTTGTATTGTGATGTCGCTAAGGTACCTGAAACTGCATTACGACTACTCCGGGTTGTGTTACTTCGGAAATGTCGGATGCGAATATTGTGTAAAGGGTCGGGGCTAAGGCGGAACCTTGCGGTACGCCTGCTATAGGTTAAAAAAGATCAGAGAAGGTATTTCCTACTTTGACCCGAACTGACCGATTGATCAGGTACGAGAGCAGGAGTTTGGAAAAGGGGTCGGATATGTTAAGGATTCGAATCTTGTATAGGAAACCGGCATGACACATTCGGTTGGGACGAAATCCGAATTGGCTGTTGGGAAGGAGATCGTTGAATTCTAGGTGGCCCCTGAGTCGGCTGGCCAGAATCCGCTCGAAGCATTTTCCGTGGCAACGAGGGAAATGGGTCTGTAGGAGAAGGGTGTGGTTAGGTCGTAGTGGGGTTTCATAACGGAAGAGGCCGATTTCCAGTCTGTCGGGAAGTGCGGTAGGATTAGGCATTATTGTAAATGTGGGAGAGTAATCGGAGGGCTGGGTCAGGTAGGTGCCGGAGTGCCTTGAATGAATTGAAGGTGGCTACCGCAAAAATCGGCCTTTCCTCGGCCGGAGGAGATTAGGTTGCCCTGAAGGTCGGTTAGGTGGGATTTAGGGTTTACTTTCCTTCTGGTCAGTCTATCGAACTGTTGCTAGAAGAGTTTTCCATTTCTGTAATCAAATTGGGAGGTGGCTTTGGCGCAGGAGTCTTTGGCGTGTTTGTTTGCTTCTCGCGTGATTAAGGCGTTAAGGTGATTGTATTCGGTCTTGAGAGCCGGATCCCTAGATCGCAAGAATTGACGATAGATTCGTCTTTCCTTTTTGATCCAGTTCACGATGTGCCGTGGGAGCGGTTTGCGGGAAATGTCGGTGTTTTCTAATGGGACATCGTACTTACCTAACTTGGGTAATTACGGAAGTTAGGTCTCTAATGGCTCTCTCGAGATCTTTGGTCCTTTGAAGATTTGTTGTTGGAAGGTTGTTGGAGATAGTGTGCAATAAAGCACTCACGATCGAAACAGGGAGCTATTGGTTCTGAAACAATGATGTGGCCTACTATTGAGGCACCTAGATGTTCTAAATAGATTGGCTGTGTGTTGGCGACTGGCAAAAGCGGCAACTGCAACAGAGCTGATGTTACCGTTGCTGTTGTTTGCGGAGTCGTCGAATTGGGTGTGGCGGGCATTGAAATCACCAGCATTAGGAAGGCTGGAGGCGTAAATGAAAAGGTTATCGGATAGGGTGTTGCGGTCGGGCGAGTTGTAATATGAAAACAAGAGTATCGGAGTGGGGAAGTGCACCGTTACAGCAACGCATTCGAGATGCTGTAGGTGGGCAAGAAGTTGAAAATGAGTGAATACTGATATTTGGGTTTCATTAATAATAATAATGACGGACAGTTTAATAAAACAGTTTATTCAAAACATTATTTCGCAAATAATATTGTTCAGCCAGAGAGGAGATGGAAACTCTTGTAATTCGACATAAAAGAGCCCTTTTAGATACTACACGATAATACTCATTTACTGACATAACATACTTTAATAATAAGAACGTGTTTTTAGGACTATTCTGGGGATTAATAAAATATTTTTCTACATTTAAAATCCTGTCTTAGTATGGATAATAAACATAATAAGACAAGCAGAAGTAAGTAGTATACTGTCCTTAAATCTTAAATTTTTTTGAATATTTAAACATATTGAAAGATTTTCTGGCGAGAAGAACACTAAATTAATAGATGGTCTTTAATAATACTTGTCCTAAAAATTACACCAAGTTCCCTGTAGCCGGTTTAGAGAAAAACGAAAACAAATGTAGAAAAATAATTCCTAGAAAAAAAGCCCCGCGGAAAAAACAACCCTAGAAAAAAGTCCCCAGAAAAAAAATAACCCGGAAACGAAGTCCTCGAAACAAAAACATCCCGGAATATTACAAAATTTGGACTATTTGAAATCAATTACGTACCCGTTATGTTTTCATTATACAAATTATTTAAATAGGAAATGAAAGACAAAGTCAACAACTTTAAATTGTAATTTAATCGTAGCTTGGCTACATGTATTATAAATATGTTTCGGCTTTTTTAAATGATTTAAAGCCTTCATCAGGCGAAGAAGTACATATTTAAAATGTTGGTACTCAATACAATGAGATCTCAAAGTTCGTCAATACATCTAAAAGGGTTGATATAAATATATCGAAATACATGTAATAACCAGGAACATAATTTGATTTAATAATACAAATTATATTAATGAGATATTTTAAAAAATGTGATACTAGCATCATTTACAGTAAAACAACGTACCTAATCATAACGTCGAATGACAGATTTCTCTTGTGAAATTTAACTTTTCTTACAAGGCATTTCTTCCTATAAACTTTCACTGCGGTGCTCTTTTCCCGCTGGACTCTTTTTCCGCGGGGCTTTTATTCTGGGGCCTACTTTTCCGAGGACTTTTTTCGGAATACCTTTTGTCCGCGGCCCTTATTTTCCGGGGAATCTTTTTCCGCGAGGATTTTTGTCCGAGAACTTTTTTTCTGGAGGCTTTATTTCCGAAACTTTTTTTCATAGAAATGCTTACCGCTGTTGATTTTCAAATTATGGAAGGTACAATAGCCGACGACTTGAGCAATTGTGAAATCTTTATCCCCCCCGCCCCGTCACCCAAAATCCTTTTTTTAATTTTACACATACTGTGATAATTATTTTATAGCTACATCAGCGGTCAAACCTCTCCTTTGGCGAGGAGCCAGGAACCCATCTGATATATGGCCGTTGCATCCAAAGTGGCCCTTGTGTGCACGTCTGATATTTGGCCTATGTGTCCAGTGTGGCCATATGGGAATACCAAAATTCTATGTGGCCGCAGTGTCCAGTAGCCATTATGTGCAAGGGGGCCGTTGTGTCCAGCTAGAGATGTGGCCCTTACGTCCAGGGTGGCCGTTGTTCCGCATATTATATTTGGCCGATGTGTCCAGTGTGGTCGTTGTGCCCAACTAGAGCTGTGGTCGTTGTGTCCACAAATCACATTTGGCCGACGTGTACAGTGTGGCCGATATGGGCATACTAAATTCTGTGTGGCCGTTATGTGCTATGGCCGTTGTCTCCAGACCCCCTTGTTTTTAAATAAATAATAGTTATAGTGTAGTGTGTATCTAGGATGCTAGAAATTCAGAAAATACCAAAATGACAGTGTACATTTAATAGACATTTGGAAAATCCATTTATTAAAAAGACCATCTCAGATAGTGATGTAAAGTACTTAAAATGCTGTGCACAGTTTTCACTTGCACGTGATGGAAAGGCTAGTATTATTCAACACATTGATACTTAGGCATAAAAAGACAGATATTGCTGCTTCTAGCAGTAGCAAAGTATCGTCTTTTTTTCGTAATGGCACATTTGGAAATGAAGAACCAAAGGTAACTGCGATTGGATGTGTTCGGTCATACCACAACGTGATCCATGATCAGTCCTTTCGTTCTATGGGTTGCACTAGTAAGCTAATAAGAAGTAACTTCCAACAAAAATTTGCAAGTGCTAGCACCAAATCTGAAAGTATTGTGTGTAAGGATCATCAAGCTTTATACAAAATGATCTTGGAACGGTCAATTAAGTAACATTCTATACCGATTGTTTAAATCACGGGAGCGTAAAAATTTTACCTATACTTGTAAAATATTTTATGAAAAACAAGGGCATTCAAACAAAACTTTTGGAGTTCTTCTTCTGAAGATCTTCCAGGTGAAATCTCAGACATTATATTATTAAAATGGTTGACAAGTACAAATTAACAACAAAAGTAATGGCAATATGCGCTGACAAAACAAATCGCAATTTTGGAGGAGCAGCAAGACATGGCCAAAATAACATCTTTCATAAAGTTCAGTAGTTACTTAAAAGACCTTTAGTTGGCATGAACTGTACTGCTCATAACCTTCATAACTGTATTCAACCATCAGGGGACTGCTTGTCTATTGACATCGAAACGGTTATTGTAAAAATCTATTTCTGTTTCTACAGTTATATTGTTCAACAATTAAAAGAATTTTGAGAGTTTGTTTCTGTTGAATACGAAAAATTGTTGGGGAACAGTAGAACTAGATGGTTAGTGTTATTACCTACGATAGAAAGAATATTAAAAAGGTTCAAACCGTTACAGAGTTACTTTCTCTCTCAAGAAAACTTTCCCACGTTGATTTTTAATAGTTTTAAAAGCAATGTTTTTAAGTTTAGCAATGGTTTCTTCACTCAAATGCTTCTACATTTCATAAATTTGTGCTGCAACGTAACCTCTGTTGGAAACTCATTAACTGTTTTTCAAAAACAACATCCTGATATTCATATAGATGATTCGGAACTTTTTGATGAAATTGTGTGCATTAAAAAAAATAAAATGGAAAAAACTTTCTGCTTCTATTGACAAACAATGGGTCGAGCCTTTTAACCACTTCAAGAGTGAAGATATACCACACAAAAGCATATTCCAAATTGTTGAAATGTGCATGTGTTTACTGAGATCCAATGCCGCCTCGGAAATATAAGAACTATAAAAGAGCTTTTAATGACAAAACATAATTCTGAAATGAAGTGCCTTGAATTTTTTAAGTATCTGCAAGATCGCCCAGATATTTATGAATGGTGCATTAAGGGGAAAATTACAAATGAGTAACGTTTCGCTGACGATTTTATTAACTATGTACTTTGAAAAACCGGAGTAAAATACAGAATTAAATAGATTATTTTTATTTTTTTTAATACTATTGCGTTATGACAGGGGACGCCTAAAAACTTACCATACACAACTATTACATTTGTCACTTAGACTCACGCGTTTGCACCTAATCTTTTTCCCCTTACTGAAAAATATTCGGTACCGCTGAGACTTTTTAGGTAATGCGTCCATGTCCCGTATTTCCTTCACCTTAATAGTCCACTATGGCGGTTCTATGGCTAGTACCATAAATATACGAAATTTATAAATTCTTTCAACATGTTAAAATTAATATCACAACACAACATAATTGTCGGCGTTATAACACATGACGTAAACAGGCGATTTTAATAATGCGTTAGTTCTCACAGTAAAATACTGAGTTTGCCTAACATTCATTCGGGGAACTAAGAATTTTAGTAAGTTTAAAAGTAACGCAGAATCGATAATGTTATTTAATAGTTTATAGAGAAATACCTATGAATTAATGATTCTTCTAATAAATAAAGATGATATGTTACATATTTCCATTAGTAAACTGTTATCTATACCTCTTGCAGGAGAAGCACCATCAACTTTAAACGCCAAGTACTTGACGAACCGACGCTGCAGACTCTCAATAACAGACTTGTAGCGATCATAATACGGATACCATATTAGTGTTGCGCATTCCAGATGAAAAGGAACGAAAGAAAAGTAAAGACTTTTAAGTGAATCAACTCCAGAAAGGTGCTTACACGTTCATTCTAAAAATCCAAGCAATCGAATTGACACGATTTAAAATTCTTGAATCTATAACATATTCATATAAGGTGTATTCGGTTTTACGTGTAAAGGAAAGCACAATACATTTAGCTACGTTAGGTGACACATGGTTTCGCAAACACCATTCTTCAACTGCATTTGTACATTTCTGTAAGTTATAACAATCAGTACAACTTTCAAGTGATCAGCATAAATAGTCTGTTTCGATATCACCAAAAAAGTCATCTATATATAAGACAAACGGGAGCGGCTCAAGGTTAGAACCCTGGGGCGCACGCGAGGTAGCTAGGTAAGCTTCAGATATAAACCCATTGTACGAATTTGAAAAAATTTATTAATGAAGCACTAAATCCATAATCCTCAAGTTTGTCCAACAACAAGTAGTGGTTTATTTTATCAAATGGTTTCTCAATATCCATGTAAATGATATCCACTTAGTTGTTTTTGTCTAGTAACTCTGCCAAGATCTGAGAAAGCGTTGCCAAGTTAATAGAGGCCGATCTTTTAGCTACAAAACCATGCTGCACACTTGTAGTTAATGGTGATATATTTGGAAAGATTGGATAGTATCGAGATTAGACGATAATTTGTTAAATTGTTAGCATCTCCATATTTAAGGACATATGTAATTTTCGCTATTTTCCAGCTATTAGAATAAGTTCTGGTTCTAAGTGAAAGATTAAACAGATACTTCATAGGCTGTACATTCCTTTATTAACAATGAGGAAATTCGGTCAAATCCAGCAGTCATATTAGATTTCAGTTTGCTTATTGTATCCATGATCGTATTATTTTCGACGTAGCCGATATTATTAGTTCTAGATGATCTGGCGACACGATTACTTGAGGAAGAATGCATATCTTGAGGTGGAGGGAAAACACTGCTAAAATATTTACTAAACTTATTAACTATGGATGCAGGATTGATATATACGGAATCATTCTAATATAATTCACCCCGTATTCTGGACTTTCTACGCTTAGATTGGACGAACGTCCAAAACCTTTTGGCATCACGGAAAATACAGTTCTCCACCTCCCGCAAATAGTTGCGATGTGCAGATCTAATTAACGATTTTATTCGAGCTCGTGGCCTTTTATAATGACTGCGCTATACCACTGCGGATAATTCCCTTTTTACATTCGGTGAGTAGGAACAAATTGATCAAACATCTGATATAAAATATTATAAAAGCAATCGCAGGTTTCATTAACGTTTTCGAATGTCTCTAGAAAGTCCCAGTCAATATCCTCCAGTGTTTTGTAGAGCTCAATAAGATTAGCTGCACGAAAATTATAACTAACACTGTTACGATTAATGCTAAAATTTAAAATCTATGCGATCCTTGCATTTATACCAAGCTATAGACAATGAGGGATGATATTTATCGTTAGCCATCGAGGGTGACTTATTATGTTCCACTTCACAGCTAACATTTGAAAAAACTAAGTCTAATGTTCTCGCATTACTATTTACAATGTTGTTTAGTTGATTTAGACTAGTAAATTGTAGAAAATTGCTAACGATATGCGTTTTGTGATTAGTATTATGTGTAAAATGAGGCACGTTACAATTTCCAATTTTTACGGTGCGTTCATTATTCGATCAAATTGATCCATTCCTTCACAAAAATTAGCAAAATCTACCGCAGTAACTTTAGGAGGAATGTAAATTACATACACATGCAGTAAATTAAAACCCAGATTACAGTTAGAACCTACTATATCAATGGATGGCACTATGTTGAATACACTAGTCACGTCGATTAACTTTGTATTAATGCTGTACTTAATTGCTAAGAGAGCACTACCTGCGTCTGAGCGATTACTTTCTACTAACCTACGATCACACCTGCACACAACATAATTATGAGAAAAGAGTTCTGAGGTGAGTACATGATTAGACAACCAAGTATCAATCAAGCAAATAATGCCATATTCACTATTAGATACCGATACGTAGAAGTTCATGCAGTAGACGGCATACTGTTGGGTATATTCAGTTTAAAGTGACGATTTTAGGCACTTGACGGACATATTTAATTTTCAAATTTTCTTCACCAGCGAACCTGATTTTCAGTCACGACCGATACGTACGTATATCATTTTATGGTTATGTTAAAATCGGGTGGTCAGTACTTAATCTAAACAGGTCGTTTTTCTTTTCCTTGTTTTTTTACCATAGAGCCTACCTACTTGCTAATACTACTGCATGTTCATTTTTTTTGGTTCAAATAAGTTAGAAAATGCCAAAAGTGGTCTCCCAAAAAAAGCGAAAGCAGTACTCACACCATAAAGTAAAGTATTTTCAAAATACACGTAAAACCCAGAAACCGTTTCAGTTGTTAAGATCAACTTAGGAAAGCTGCAAGATTTATTATAATACTAAAAACAGCTACATAAAACTTAATCGTTGCCTAAAAGCAATTCTCAAGGTAATTACAAACAATATCATTTATAAATTATGTATATAGCAGGCTCTAATGATAACTAACATTGTAAAACAATAAAATTCTGTTCTTGTAAACCGCAAAAATAAATTTGACCAAGTAAATTAGTGAATAAATAATATTTTTAGAAATATTTTGCTCCATATGATGAACAATACCCTAAAATTATAAAATGGCGATCTTGCCTATCGAGACATTTTCCTAACGAAATTTGTAAATAAAGTAGTTTTTGGTTGCCTACAGCGTCAAATGGTGACCAACACCATAAAACCATAACAATTAGTTCTTACTCATTAAGGTAATTCGTTTCGAAGAAAATTAGGACCTTTAATCCTAAATAATGACAAATCACAAACCTTAACATTTACTCTTTGACCATTGATGTAATACGTTTGGCGTGTAAATAATTCTTTTGACGCCATTTAATGCCCTAAAACCATAATAATTAGCTTTGGTCTATGTGTTTGTCGCTTCCTAAGGGAATTAAAAAAAAAGTATTTGGGCTCCCAAATAATGACCACCACTGTAAAACCATAACATTCATTTTTTGGTAATTTATGAAATGCGTTTGACTGTTTTCCGAAAGACATGGATGTATTAATAAAGGTTTTCGTCTTATTTCACCCCAAATAATAACTAACGCATTAAAGCGATGAAAGATCTTTCTAATCTACAGAGAAAATCCGTTTGACAGTTTCCAAAACAAAATTAGTGTATAAGTAAAGTTATTGGGTTCTTTGACTCTAAATAATGACAAACGCCTTAAAACCATAAAAGTTCGTTCTTTTCCATCGATTCAATGCGTTTGGCCGTTTTCTTTGACTTCGTTTAAAATGATATTCAATAGCCATAAACCAAAATGTATAAGGAGCACAATTTTAACGTAGTTTGTAAATCCATTTCATGGTTTAAAATTATAATAGCTTTACAGTAACTGTATTATAAATTTTCTTTTTATTTTATAGAAAACAAAACTAAAAAATTAAAGGTAAGCTTAGAAAGATTCACTATCGTCATTTTTAACCATTTAAATATATTTATAATTTAAACAGGCGTCCTAGAGATAACATCCAATATTTGAGAAATCAAAATGTGTTATTTTAAGAAAATAATGCTGATAAACAGTATTTCTGTTTTCAATCTTTTGAGACATATAGCCAATTTTTTACTTGTGGAGGTATACATCATGACTGTTTCAAAATAATCATTGACTAAACCATCATCACTTCCGTTCAATGCATATGTAAGTATTGTCTGAAATTAAATATTGCGTTATATTGCTAATGGTAGAGGTTATAGTAAATACAATTTGGGATTACAGCATTTAAAATGCCCAATTTAACATGATATAAAGTTATTTGAACCATAATCATTATTTCATAACATAAAATCTCATATTCTAACGAATAATAGTTTTTGTATCGCATATAATCAATAAAACGAAACTTGAGGGTATCACATTCCTTATGTGTAAGGCTTGCAATGCAATGTTGCCGATTTTCGAAGGCTCAAATGTTACCCCGCTATAGCGAAATCTCAACTTGTATACTCGGAGGCGATTACGCACCCATGGTATCAGAAGAGCGCGATACTAACACCAGGGATCTATAACGGAACTGAAAGATCGATTTGGGGATACTGATACGTTGACACCTCCAGCTGTAACTTTATTTTTAGGGTAGTGGAAGGGTCGACCAACATTATCGAACGTTATCACCTCCGAAAGCGGAGGTGCTAACTTTATATGAGGTGATAGCACACCAGTATGTATCGCTTCGAAGGTAATAAGGTACCCTCGGGATGTATGTATGTATGTATGTATGTATGTATGTATGTATATATGTACATATGTATATATATATATATATATATATATATATATATATACATATATATATACACGCAACAAGTTGTCATCCGGTCCACAAACATTGTTAGATGTACAAGGTGGCTTCCGACCCATGCGTAGGTTATTTGAAGTCTAGTGAATACTTTTGTACCCATCAGGACACGTGAATCTGTATTTCTAGTTTGATGGTATCACTGAGCATCCCTCCAGTGTTGCCACATATTTATCTAATTTTAGAACAATTAACCTTCACTTATGGTACTATACATGATTTATTTTTTATTATATGCATATTTATAATCATCCTAAATTCTTGAAAAGTTGCTGATTTACATTCACATGATAAGTATTGTTGCCTAGCTACATTCACAATGTGAACTGATAACCGAATTAGTAAATGGTATACAATGAAAGTATTGTTTTCGCGACGATTCTTGTTTTAAATTCGTTGCAATCATTTAGGTAATAAATTAAAAATGCAATTTTTTGTCATCAAAACGATGAATATATAAAAACGCATTGAATTTGGTATGACATACATACTTACTCGGAACATGAGGCAAACAAGTTTTAATTGCTTTAAACATCAGGTGTAAACTGCTTTTATAAGCATTCACTGTAAATATCTGCCATGTAAAGCAGTTTAAACATCTCTGAGGTAATCAATAAGAATGAAATTATTATTGTTTCGTTACGCCAATGGGAAATACGAATAGAACAGCCACGATGGGTAATTGTTACATTCCAGCAGGGTAAAAGGTTTACAAAGTCAATCAGAGTGGGAGTTTTGCTCACATTAGCATCAGGAACCTTGAAGAATATCCATTGCACATGTAGCTATCAACATTTTCTGAAATCCGATGTGATTACCATGGAGAAGCTGATGTAGAGGCGTTATTTGAGTACCCTGAGTTCAAATCATGTCCAGTATTTGTAATAGACCCAACAGGTCCTGGTCACTAAACTTCGGCCTCTAACCTTGAAGCGGTCAATCAAAATGGGTTCAATTTTTTGATTTCATGTCTCTATGCTTAATTGACTTTTAAACGTCAAAGAGCTTTGCGATGTCCAACAACTGGCTCGATTTTTAGATTCCTAAAAAATGTAATATGCCACCCCTACAGGTTAATGAACTTTGGTTTTGGAAAGGTTAATGAACTTTGGGATTTCTACAAACTGGTTCTATTTTTAGATTTAGAATTGAAATATGACACGCCTAAAGGTCAATAAACTTTGACCATGAAGAGTCAATGAAACTAAGACTCTTCCCCCTCGAGTTTCCACAAACTGTTTCTGTTTATAATGGTAATATGATACCCTTAGCGGTCAATAAATTTTGACCTTGAAAAGGTCAATTAACTGCGGTTGTATTTTTAGATTTCCAAAAATCGTTATGTGAACCCTCAATGAACTTTGACCTTGACACATTCTCTTACACTTATTGTAATTCTGTATCTATCTGCCTCTCTCTTACATATGTAAATCCCTATATGGTCTAGAACCGGTTGTAATTTTTTCCAACGCACAACACATACGTGAGATTTTCGTGATAGACAAACTCAAAAAAACCTGACACAAAATGCCTGAAAAAAGTACAAACGACCCCCGTGACATTACGAAAATAATTAGAAACATGTCCACAGGAAAAACGGCAGACCCAGATGGAATCGAAGGCATCATAATAAAAACCTTATCTACGAAAGCTATAGTACAACTTCATTACATAATTAATGCTATTTTAATTCTCTAGCATTATCCCAAGGTATGGAAAAAACTACAATTATCCCCTTACTTAAGCCAAACAAAGACCCTAACAATCCACTTAGTTACAAGCCCATAAACCTAATCAGTAACTTGAGCAAAATTACTGAAAAAGTCATATTAAGCAGGATCCAAAAAATTGAAAAGCAATTGAAAATCATCCCTAACGAACAGTTTGGATTTCGACAAAAACACATCACAGTAAAACAAATAGTTAAAATGGTAAATGACATATCCATAACCTTCAAGAAAGATAATACCGTAATAACACTTCCAGACATTGGAAAAGCCATCGATCGCGTTTGAATAGACGCACTTGTTCATAAACTACAACATTCCTTTACAAATCACCTCACTTATCCATTCATATCTCACTGGTTAAAGTCAACAATACAACGCAGGTGTACCCCAAGGGTCGGTACTTGCACCGCAACTATTTAATTATCACATCGCTGACATGCCTGTTTTTACCAAGACTAAAACAGCACTTTTCGTAGACGACACTGCAATATATGCAAACTCCTTTTAAGCAGAAGTGGCATGCAAGCAAAACCAAATTCTCTTGGACATACTCACCAAATATTATGACAAATGGATGATTAAAATAAATGTAGAAAAAACCGAAGCCATTATCGTTACGAAAAAATTTAGGAACAACCGAATCTTCACAAAATTAAAAATTAATAACAGAACTATTGAAGCAAAACAAGATGTTAAGTATCTGAGAATGAGGATTATCACATACAAAACACATAAATGAAATAGTGTCTAAAACATATTCGTGATAAAAAGAATTTATCCCCTATTAATGAAAAAATCAGTTATGAACACTTCCAACAAATTAATTTTATACAAAGCTGTCATCAGACCCGTAATGACTTACGCTGCACCAGCGTGGTGCAATGCATCCAAAACTGCTAAAGTAAAATTAGAGAGAATACAAAATAAATACATGAGACTTAATCACAAACAGCGACAGGTATACTTCAATAAAGGAACTAACGCAACTAACAAAACTAACCTCAATATCTGATAAAATAACTGAATTATCTAAAAAAATTTATTCCAAGCAAATTTGCAGTAACATACTAACTCGAAACATAACATAACATCTCCCAACCCTCAACTACCACAAAAACATAAATTACCATATGAAACTAGAAATCTATAATACAACTAACGAATCATTACAAAAAAATGTAACTTGTATAAAATAGATGTACCTTGTATTTACACAAAAAAAATATTCTAAGGCAGGTTTTTATAAACAGTTTCCTGTCACTGTAATAGAATTGTAAAAATAAAACCCACATATCTTTTACAAAAATTAAATTAAGCTCAAATTAATCAAAATTTAAGGTTATGGGCAACCGGTACCTTATAATACACACAATTTTTATAATAAATGTACATTAAGTCAGTATATATATATATATATATATATATATATATATATATATATATATATATATATATATATATGCTGTATGTATATTTGTAAATAAAGTTGTTTTGATTTGATTTGATTGGTTCCCGTCCGATCACCGAAATTAAGCAACGTCGGGCGTGGTCAGTACTTGGATGGGTGACCGGTTGCGAAACACCGCGTGACGTTTGTTTTTTTCGTTCTTTTTTGTTATGATTGTGGACCTGAACAGACCTGAATAGGAATTTGGCCTATCGTGCTAAAGCACTCAGGAACACTTAGGAGGATGGATAGAGGGATAATGAATTGCCAATAGATGTCTATGAACAGCTACCTTAAATTTTCTCATATCTTAAGTGAGAGGAAAACAGGAACTAGGGAGATCATTCCAGAGTTTAGAAGCCGTGTAGAAAAATGTGGATTGCGCCCGTTTGGTACAACAAGTGGAGATTTGTACTGCATACTGATGATGTGAATGAGAGAACCGAGTGTTTCTCGCAAAGACAGCCCGAGATGGTATCAAAGAATATAATTCAGCAGCACAATAGCCGTTGTAATAACTATAATACAAAGAAAGAACTGAAACCATCCTTCTATGCTCAAGGGACTGTATGTGAGAAGTTAAGGACGGGTCATTTATAAGCCTAATCGCTCTCTTTTGAATACGATCAACGTTATCGGGAGCACTAACCCAGAGGTGAGAATTATATTGCAGATGTGGCCGAATTTGGGCCTTATACAGCAGAAGGAGTTGTCGAGAGGTAAAGTACTGCTTAGATCTGTGCAAAAAGTCTATTTTACGAGCAGCTGTTTTGGTAGCTGACAGAAGATGGTCAACCCATGAGAGATTTGAAGATACAGTCATACCCAACAGAGTAATAGAGTCTGAAAACTTAAGAACTGAGCCATTCATACTTACAACAGGAAATGATCGATCTTTTCGGCGGACACAAGGCAACACTGAGTTTTGTTAGCATTAAATTTAACTAGATTATTGCTTCCCCATTCGAGAATACGTTGAATGTCTTTGTTGATTTAATTTGCCATTTCAGCTTTAATTTCTTGATTTGACATAGAAGGTGGATTATCACTATGAGTAGACTGAGATGAACTACAGTGAAGAGTGCTATCGTCAGCAAAGCAATGGATGGGGTTAGTTGTTGAAGAAATAAGGTCATTTATGTACAGCAGAAAAAGTGTAGGCGCTATAACGGATCCCTGTGGTACGCCCGCGTTAATGCTAACTTCTTTTGAAAAAAAGCCATCAACTACGACACGTATTCGTCTTTTATCAAGGAAACTAGAAACCCAGTTGATGAGGGTATGATTTAACCCAAACGAGGTGAGTTTGGCAAGTAAACACTTATGCCAAACTTGGTCAAATGCCTTTGACCCATATTGGTGGTCACTAAGGAGTTTGTTAGTTTCAAGGAACGTGAGCAGTTGCTGATTGATGGCTTTTTCCATGATTTTAGACAAAATGGAAGTGAGGGCAATTGGTCGGTAGTTTGAGGATCGGTCTTATCGCTTTTTTGGGAATAGGTTGAACATTTGCTAACTTCCATGATGAAGGAAATTCCCAGAAGACATAGAGATCGTATAGAGCTTAGATAGGACTGGTACTAGTTCGGGGAACATTTCTTTAAGACAATAGCTGGGATACCGTCTGGGCCAGTCGCCTTATTGAGATCAAGCCTACTGATGATCGATTCCAAGAGCTTGTACCGAAAATGAATTGGTTTCATAACGTATGAAGAAGAGTTGACTAGGGCACATCTTTTCCAGAATCATTGAGACACGAGTTTGATGCAAACAAATCCACAAAACATTGGGTTTGTCTACAGAATCAGCAACTACCGATCCGTCAATAGATGTCAGGCTGGGAAATAAAGATGTTCCAAAGTTTTTACTAATGGCTTTAGCTAAAGACCAAAATTTACGACTGCCTAAAGGAGATGTAGCTAGTTCATTGCATTTTAGTTTTTCGAACAACTTTTCAGTTTTAGTGATTTCACTTTTGCAGATATTTCTAGCACCAACGTATTCCACATGACTGTCGACCGATTTATTAGATTTCCATTTAATATTTATTTTTTAAAGATATTGTATCAGCACAAGCCTTATTAAACCAGGGTTGGGAACGTGAATGACCTGTACGGTACTGTTTTTTGGGAATGTATAACTCCATTCCCATGACGATGACTTCAGATACTGAAAGAGCGATGTCCGAAGAAGAGGACGACTTAAAACAATATTCACGCCATGGAAAGGTTGCAAAGAAATCCGTAAATCACTCCATCGAGCTGACTTAAACACCACAAGGTTCTATCGGTTTTGCGTACAACAGTGGAACTAGGTACAGTAGAAATGATCTCTATTAGACAATGGTCGGAAAGACCTACAGGCGAAAGAACGGAAGTCTTATAAACAAGAGGGTTTGATGTAAGAAAGAGATCTAGAAGATGTGGAGTCTGGTTAGGGTTATCAGAGATTCTTGTTGGTTCAGAAATCATTTGTGTGAGATCACATGAAATAGCAAATGTTTCTGCACTATGACCAGCAGGATTTGTAGTAGATGAAAACTGAAGCCAATTAGAGTTATGAACATTGAAATCGCCTACAATTGAGATATCGCAAGATGGAAACTGAGACAGGGATAGTCAACTTTCTTACTAAGGTAATCGAAGAAGTCTTGAAAGTTACTGTCATTAGGAGACCAATAAATGCAACACTAGGATTTCACAAAATTAGGACCAGAATGTTTAAACCAAATCAAAACCCTCTTGCAAGCAATTATGTCCTTGATGTAGGCACATACGCCTCCTTTATATCGAAAGTTAGAGTGAAGGTGGTATTGAGGAAGTTGCAAGTCAGGTGACTCGGAGCTTTCAGAGGAGACTTGTGTTTCAGATAGAAACAAAATATCAGGTTGTAATTGTTCAAGATGTTGGTGAATAGCATTAAGATTAGACCTGATACCGCGGATGTTGCAGTAGTGAATCAGAAAGTTGATACTTTCGATGACCGAGGTCGCTTAGGCCCTGCCCTCCCGGACATCCGAATGGGGCAGGATTTTACGTCCGCCATTTATTACCCTAGAAACCACAGCCATCTTATTTTTTAATTTGGGACTTTTAATCTGATAGGAAGACAGTGAGGGCGAGAAGGAAGAATAAGGATGAAGGAAAAGGTAACCGGCAGCCCTTATCGGGCTCAGAAAATCGGAGACCCAATATTAAGGAGCCCATGGTAAGGGTGGTGGTACCTCCCGGCTGGCATGGAGTATACATGCCTACCACCTTTAATTTGATTGTATTCACATTATTTATAGATTAAATAGGTGTAGCATAGTTGATACATCGACTTAAATTTTTGACAAGACTAAAAAGTAGAAAATAGTACTATGAAAAAAGAAACTTTTTTAAAGAGCACGATTTTATTTACACACAGAAAGTGCATCAAAAAGGAGAAAATTCTTCCCTAACGACAAAAAATAAAAGCATGGGGCGTTCATTATAAACATGTGACCGAGAGAAATGAATTATGATGAGCGCTTATGCACGTATCAATAAACAGGCAAGTTGAAGTCGGTTTTCCTTTTTTGGCTGCAAGATGGCAGTAATGTAATTTGAAATAATATCAAGATGTAAGTAAGCGTCCGCCTCTCGGATGTTCACTAACCAGTGGACGTTTATGTTCATATGAACATAAACTTTTACATAGGAGACGCGCACTTATTATATATATATATATATATATATATATATATATATATATATATATATATATATATATATATATATATATATATATACGATGTAATTTTAATAAAGTTATTAAAATTGACATCTGTGAAATTCATGATTTTTTTGCAATGTTTTAATTTATATTTATTAATATAATTATAATTATCACCACGTTTGAGTCCCATGAAATATTTTTGAGATGAATTACATTAATAAATTATAATATATTTGATTACAACTTCAGCACGTTGTCTATACAAACATAAAGCTTAATTCTGATTGGTAACCATTTTCAGAAATTTGTAAATTACTAATTTTACACAGAACTTTCTTATATGGGAAGCGATCTTAAAAACATAATTATTTTTTAATTCTACACAAAATTTCCTTTCCATAGACACCACATTTGTCCTACTTCCTTTTAAAAGTCCTTAAACTATCTAAAGTTCAACAAATATAAAAATTTTCATATACAAATTTACTTATAACTAACTTACTCTACTTCCTACAGGAAAACTATAAACTATAAACTATGACCCAAAATACATAGGGACACACCAGTTTCTAACACACATGGTTTATTTTGAAAACTTCCATCTCAACATGTATGTTCGTAATCAACAAAACTTGGTTTCTCAATTTTTGACACTTAAATTACATCCATAATGTTAATTTAAGTTGTAACACTTTCTATACACACTAATATGTAAGTTATTAACACATTTTTTTGTTTAATTTCGCATTATTCACTTAAAAGTTATATCAATCTTATTAAATCTGTTCTATTTTCATACACTTTAGCAGATGGCTTTCTCCTCCTATGTTAATTGATACAATTTCTTTTCTTTTTGTTTTAGAATAGAAGCATATTATATTGCCAGACTAGAATCTACTTATTCATATGGATTACATGAATTTTATAGAATCAACCACCTACTTTACACTTCCGAAGATGCTCGGAAACTATTAACATGAAAATTATGTTGTTCAGCCATGATAATAATTTAATACTTGTGAAATTTGAATAAACTAGCTAACAATACGTCCTATAATCACATTTGTACTTAGATTTATGTTACTTTGAACTTCTGAAACTTGCGCTTTGCATATATGCTTAATCAATTCCAATGCAATTACTTTACGTTTAATGTAACTTTTACTCTGAGCCAATATCTAATTATCTATGATATTTAGCATTATAAATATCATCTCAAGATATATATATATATATATATATATATATATATATATAGTTTTTATAATTTTGCATGTGTTTCTGTTTTTTTTGTTTTCCGTTTAATTTATGTAGTTAACATGTTTTGTATGAAAATTACAAAAATCCATTATTTTATCCTGACTGTCACACAATAATAATGATAAGTATTTTATAATGAATAAATATATAAATAAATAAGGTACAGTGTCAATTCTAGGAACGCCTATCATTATGTTTGCACCACGACGCTCAATCCCCTAGCCGCGGTGCTGGGCTAACTTGACAAAGCTACGTATATAATTGTACATTACGATAGTTTAAAGGCTAATACAGATTGTGTGCAGGGGAAGTGTGCCTATTTGTTTATACGTTAAAAAGTAGTATACTAATTAATAGTCCGTCTTAATATTTAATGATAATTACTTGATAAGCTATACAGACTGATATACAGTGAAGTAAACGTCGTAATTTCAAATAATGTCTACAATCGGTTGAACCCACAAAATTGAAATATTATTACATAAATTAACATAAGAAAGATTTAGTGTGTGTTATATCACCTCTTACTAAATAGTACATTCTAAAAATCATTCTATTAAACATCTGACCACTGATGTAATTCATAATGAATTTATTTAAAACTGTCGATTATGTAAACAATCCACGTAAATGTAACCGTAAACAATTTATTTTTCAATTTCATTGTTCACTTCTGGAATTTAATTTGTGTGACATACTTATAAACTATATATTAGTACATCGAATTCCTCTAAGTTAAAAATAAAAATATAACCCACCTGCAAAATGCCACACTTTGAGTATCCCAGTTCTGTCTATTGCCCATCCAACGAGTGGAGTCGCCACGGCGTCTACCACTTGGCCTGAAAGACAAATTATTCAAAAACACGAACTCTAAAAACATATTAAAACCGGCATATCCACTATACCGACTTGTTTCTTGAATGTTAAAACAAATATTGACATCCTACAAGTATTGGACCCGCACAACTACGTTCATTTACATATATGTACCAACATAGGTCTTTTTCTTCATTAGAAGTAAAGTTTGTAAATTGGTTATGAATGATAATTTTTTTTACGATCACATCTTAAATATTAAATATTAATTTAATCATGCTCATCCCAGGTTTATTAATAAATTTTCATAATATACCATAAATATCGTGAACATAATGTTTGGAAAATATAAATTTTTATGAAGATGTCATGTGGTGTATACATATTTAGCTTTACGATTTTGTTTTTATAAAATGTTTGTTTTATTTACTTCGTTTCGTAGGTGAAGCATGGGAGTGTAAAAATATAACATTTCGTGATTATGTAAGTTTAAGACAAAAGTCTATAGTTAAAAACTAATTTGTAAACATTTTGCAGTCAATCCCTCAATGCAGATTAGGTATTTAAATCTGGTAAACTGACAAAGTTTATGCAATAATTATGTATTTATCTCTTTTTAGTTTTGGGTATGTCAAGCTAAACTTGCAAAAGTGACCAAGCAATGAAATTTACATTGGCCTTGTTTTATAAGAAATTCTTGTTTTATATTAATATTAATTGCGCAGGTGTTCATCTAGACAGGCTTGTTACAGCAACAGATTTAATGTAACTTTCTGTTATTTATGCGTATTAAAACAATTAAATATAAATTTAAAAAACTGGAAACCGTTAAAGTCAATATCTGCGTACAAAAAGTTGTAAACGACGTTATTTAAAATTTATACAGTTAAAAATCCTTGACTAAAATGCTCATCACTGTATGTAATTAATACAAATCAGACTATTTACTAGCAAACTAATTCATTGTTTCATGCTCATAAAGCTATGCAGGATTAAATGATATGAACACAAATTTCAATTATAGATGTTTATGTTAATAAGTTAATAAGTTTTATTCACTTTTGATGATTAAGTACCATAGTTTGGATTAATTTACATAAAACCACTGTTTTATTGGTTCCTTATGTTTTGTATCCGTTATTTTTTATTATTATTATTATTTTGTTACAGGTTAAATAATGTTAAATATTTTTACCACTCTTGGCCTGACAAAATTTTTTTCAATCCAGTACAAAATGTTCTCTATACAATAAACATACACGGTGTTTAAAATAAATGAACAAACTTTAGTTGATTCCTTGTCCAAAAAAAAGTGGGCTGCTCCATTTGTTTTTCAAAGTTAAGAAACGACTAAAAAAATTATGTTCGGTGGTGTTTTGTAATTGTTTGTAGTTGTTTGGTTATCCTCCATTAATGGACACGGGTTAAATCGACAAATCTTATCCAAACTACCCTTATTACCGTTTTACAGTTTGAAACGTGATAATAAAAAATATGCGATAGATAACTTAGTTTCTATCAAACTTCTTTAGCACTTTCATGTTGTTCATAAAAATGATACCTTTCGATTAAAAAAAAATTAGCAAATAAATATTATGAACCAAAACGTAGGCAGTAGCCTGCTGTATTAATGCTTAATTTTAATGTTGTTTGTACTTTTTTTTTTGTATTGGTAGTGGTGAGATTTAGGCACAAACTAAAACGCCAGCCATCTCTATTAGTATCAACTACTAATGCTTACTAGCACTACCTGTAACCAGAATTTTGATCTGCTAAAGGAATTCCAGCTTTAGCAAAGAATATTTAACCTGTCAAACAGCGTATTGCAATGGGACCTACAGTGTTACTTCCTATCCGAGGAGATGGAGTGCTTTGGTTTCCTTCCGTTTTAGAAAAACGGCTACCTCGGCCAGGTTGCAATATATTACAACTTGAAAATAGTTCTGTATTATAAGTATTTTGTAACTGTGGTCTGATATAAGTTGAGTTTCCACAGTTTCTATTTTTATAACACGACGTTTCGGAAGCTGACTCTACTCCGTCATCAGTATATTGTCCGGCTGTGTATTAGAGTTTTAATCTTAAGCACACTATGTATAATAACGTTATTGTCACGGGGTTTGCAGAGGAAGGTTAGGTGGTTCTCCTCTAATACTAGCTTGTTCATAGATGTTTGAAGCTTTCTGAATAGTTGTTTGACTTAAGGGCCCTCCCGAGTTACTAAATATGTATTGTAAGTGTTTTATAACTGTGGTCTCATATCAGTTGAACTAATCGACCTATTTCCACAGTTTTGGTTGTTAAAGCACGACGACTTCCCTCATCAGGATATTCTCCGGCAGTGTATTGGAATTTTGATGTTGAGCCCGGTAGTTATTACGTTGTAATTAGGAGCTTTGCAGCAGAAGGTTAGGTTGACCTTCCCTGGCGGTAGCTTGTTCATAGATGTTTCAAGCTTTCTGGATAGATGTTTGACTTCGAGATAGTCCCGGATTACTAAATCTGTATTGTAAGTGTTTTGTAACTGCAGTCTCATATCAGTTGAGTTGATCGGCCTATTTCCACTGTTTTTTATAGCAAGACGCTTCAGAAGCTGGTTCTGCTGCTATCATCAGGTTATTCTCCGACTGGGTATTCGAGTTTCAATCTAAGCCCATTACGTTATTATCACGGGCTTTGCAGAGGAAGATGGTTCTCCTCTAGTGCTAGCTTGTTCATACATGTTACTAACTTTCTGAATAATTGTTTGGCTTCGGAACCGTATAGAGTTACTAAATCTGTATGATAAATATTTTGTAACTGTAGTCTGATATCAGTTTCCGAGGCCAGTTTGTTTTTAATTATGAGTCATAATCAAAACCCGCAATTATTTTAATTATGAGCCGTAATTAAATTGTATCATCATAACCCTTTTAATTATGAGTGCAGGGCTGCGCAACTTGCTCTCGGGGCATCGAACCAATCTTCCACCATTTTGTTTTTAATTATGACGTCATAATCAAATTCCGCGGCCATTTTATTTTTGATTATGACGTCATAATTGAAAGACAGGTGTAGGGCTTCGCAACTTGCTCCCGGGCCTTCGTCCTACTTGTCGTGAACGGAACTTGTTCGGGGGCCTTCGCACATTGTCGTGACTCTTGGCGGAAAATTTGAATTTGTATTCTAATAGATAGGGCTATAATACTACCTTGCAAGACAGGCGTGGGGCTTCAGAACTTGCTCTCGGGGCTTCGCCCCCTTGTCGTGGCCCTTTGGCTGAAAATTTGAATTTGTATTCTAATAAGGGGTGCTAATGCTAACTTGTAAGACAGGTGTAGGACTTCGAAACCTGCTCTCGGAGCATCGCCGCCTATTTCCTTGCGGAAAATTTGAATTTGTATTTAAGTCTCTACACTTTGATTGCTTATTGCGAGAAATTTGAACTTATATTCTAACAAGGGGACCTAATTATAGGGCAGATATAGGGCTTTGCAACTTGTTTTCGGGGCTTCGCCTCCTGGTCCCCTTGGCGGGAAATTTGAATTTGTATTCCAATAAGGGACCCTAATTCTAACTTGTAAGATTGGTACTTGTTCTCGGGTCTTAGTCCCTTGTCATGTCCCCCTTGCCCAAAAATTTGAATTTGTTTGTGGCGCCATCTACTTGTGTATAGACTAATGAATGTTTTCTGTAATAGAAGTGGCTCCACCCAGCGGTATATTTTAAATCTACATACAGATCACTGTAATGGTTATTGGGGGAAATTTGAAATAAGAAGCCCTAGCTCTACTTGTGAGGTAGATATAAGACGTCTACGCCCGTTTTCAGGGCTTAGTCCACTGTCACGAAAAACCTATCATGCCTTTAATTATGGTTCATTATTAAATTTATAAATAACAAAGATAAAGGGTTTGAATCATTTATTATAAGTAATACTATTTTTTTTAAGTTATGAGTCTTAATTAAATTTTGACAGCCATTTTGTTTTCGCGGGAAATTTGAAATCGCCCCTTGTCAAAAGACAGAAATTAATCAAATCAATCGACAGGCCAATAAATTCAGCCGAAGCAAATCAAACCAAATCAATCAAACTCGATCAAATCAAACAAATCAATGAAGCAAATCAATCTCAAACAAATCACTCTAGATCAAATAAAACAATCAGATCAATCACACTCAATCAAAGTAATTAACCAAATCAGTCAAATCAATCAACCTCAATCAAATCAAACAAGAAGCTGAGCTAACAATTCTTCAAAACCTTCAGGTAACGATTCTCCCACTGTACATACCTAGCTCCTATGAGCGACCGCTTACTCTGTAGATACTCGAAGATGGTACTCTCCCTAAACGTGAGGGCACCAGCGTGGGAAAACAGTCGATCATCAGTAAATCAATCTCAATCAATTCAATCTCAATCAATCAAATCATAGCTTGCAGACTGTAAAAATCAGTTTACAATTCAAAAATACTGGTTTGGCTTAACTTACAGCTTGATAAGACCAACTACATTTCAAAAATGCAAGGATCACATTAGTTTGTAACACTATTGCAGGGTATTGCGTACAGCGCTGAAGATACGTTTTACATTTAAATTAGTTAAAACTGTCTATACAACAACAAAGGTATAAACAAACGCGAAATCAGGCCACTATATTATTTGACATACAAGGAAAGTCTTGGCGGAAATATCTCTGACAATAGGGGCCCTAGATTTGTAAACAAGGTTGAACGCACTATTTCGTTTTAAAAACGAACAAATACCCCGTGGGTAAATAAACAAGCGGGCTTTCATTTACAATTTTGATAATATACAAACGTTTGAAACTAACACCGATTTCGTTTCGTAATGTAATTACAATTTTGATAATACACAAGCGTTTTGAAACTAACACCGTTTTCATTTCGTAAGGCACCTTTAGAACGCTCTTTTATTTTATCCACGCTCATCATTACCATTAGACAACCATAATAACAATAATATCCCTCAAATTAATATGTACATTATGGGCGAGTTTAGCATACAGTGATAAAAACACGTTTTACAGTTAAATCAGTAAAAATGCCTATACACCAACAAATATAAGCAAACTTGAAATCTGTCCTCTAGCAATTAAATAAGGTAAATAAAATAAGGGTAAGTGTTAAAATAAAAAACGAGCACTTGCCAGGGCTGTTGTCGATAATCGTATTAGAAGAACATGTTGACAGGTTAAACAGCTGCTTACACCCACATCACATGCACTTTAGACGTCTTGCTTATAACTGAATAATATAAAGTACTTAGAGTCTTCTAGCAATCATTAGTAAAAAGTAATTATTTTACGGGTTTCAAATAACAACCTTTCACTATTCAAGTACATCTAATGTATATTGAAAAATAACAGTCCTACATTAGTGAAATCTTTATGAAAGTTAGTTGGATTCGAATTATATGATGTTCACGTTCTTTGAGTGTGACAACAAATTCATCCAATTAGATTACACTTATTTTTAAAAGCAGCATTGGAATCTTTATGAAAGTTAATTGGATTCGAATTATATGATGTTCACGTTCTTTGAGCGTGACAAAAAATTCCTCCAATTAGATTACACTTATTTTTAAAAATTGATTGTGACGTCATCTCGTAGTGTTTTCTGTAATGGAAGTTGATCGTGGCTTTACCTAGTAGTATATTTTTAAAATCAGATTTGCTTGTTTGCGCCGTCGTCTAGTGATGTATTTTTAAACTAGTGAATATTTTCTGTAATATAGGTTTGTCGTGCTCACCTCTCGCATCTCTTTCGCCTCTCTCGTCCCCCTCGCATCTCTCGTTTCCCTCGTCTCTACCGGTTCTCTAATCTCTCACCTCTTCCTCGTCTCCCCCGTGTCTAGCGCTTTCTTTCGTTTTAGGTTAGGTCAATACACGTAAATATTAGGTTAGATCAATAAACGCAGTTTTTAGGTTAGGTCAATACGCACGTATTAGGTTACCTTCATATACGTAAAATTTTAGGTTAGACCAATACAAGTACAATATAAAATTTTTTAGGTTAGGTCAATGCTCGTGAGAGCCCCAATCAGCTTTTATTACAGAAAACATTCGTGAGTTTAAAAACACAGTACTAGCTGGCGTCACAAACTGAAAACCCCTTTATTTTTTTATTATTGATATTAACCAAGGTGTTCTGTTAGAACTAGCTTCAGACCAACATCTCACTAGTTTTAAAAAATATATGACTAGGTGTCTCCACAAAAACAAAACCAGTCAATCAGAGGCTTAGGCACCTTGATACTTTACTATTTTTAATTACGACTCATAATTAAAATTGTCAGCGAGGTTGGGCACCAAAACAAAGGTCTCCAAAAACCAAAATGACCACAACACAGAAATGAATGCCAACAATCAAAAACAAGGGTGTGACCTACCCTTAGGTCCTCCATTAAGAACGCGAGATCTGGACGTACACACAACCAATCAGAAGACAGAGCTACGATCTCTCCAGAG
>JARFJB010001876.1:600000-675000 GCA_036346205.1 Vesta saturnalis
ATCCATGGTCAACCCGGCCTGTTACTTTAAAACCCTAAAAATACAGACATTCGTGAATATACATAATACATACCTACAAATAAGTTTAGATTGCAATGAGTAAGTTCATTAGATTTAGTTGTATACGTGTAACTGGTACACTTAAAATCAAATATACATCGTTTCTCTAATTCTCAGATTTTTACGATCATTTCAGCACAAATATAATATGTTCTATTATATGTCACGTTTGGGAAATGCACACCCAAATCGTATGTAAAAAGCGAACTCACTTTCCCTGTAAATAACGGTACCTACGAGTTCAGTTTCATGATTAAAATTAGACTTTATGAATATTTAAAACAGCGGAAATCCTTAGAAGAGGCCACTGCCCATGAAGTTACAATCGTGGGATTGTTTAGGATCTCCCCTTATATTATATATATGATATATTGTCTTAGTTGCGACTTGATTATTTTTATCATTTCTTTGTACGGTAAACCTAAATATGTTGATTCATCATATATTAACAGAACAGTTAGTTTAACATTTCGTCTAGTATAAAACGGAATGTGGAAAACGCTTCAATAAACATTCAATAAAAATCAATTTTATTAGTAATATCTAAGTGCATAGAATTTTAATACAAGGAAAAGAAAATGCTATATGGTTAAAGGACAACCAGCCGTAAATTATTTTAATTTGTTTTACCGATTATTAACGATTATGGTGGGCACAACCTTGAATATTTATTTTTCCATTAAATATTTGTTCTGGTTTAAGATAAATGTATGTTTGGACAGTGTAACTAAGCAGAAAATATTAAAACTCATTTATTTTGACCACAAATATCTATTTATTCAGATGAGATGTCAAATTTTAACGGTTTAGATTATTGTTTTATAGTTGAAATAATTTGTTTTGTACTAACTTACTGTGAAGATTTTTTATTATAGCATCTTTGTTTTATTGGTTTTATATGGTAAGGTGATCTAACGATTTATTATTACCTACTACACAAACAATAAAGTTTTAGTGTAAAATATATATTATACATGGCTACTAACCCAGCATTATGAGAGTTCCAGCTGTTGCAGATTCTAATTGTAAAACAACTTGTAAATAAAACAAAGTGTATGAAAACCACACTGCTGCACATAGGTCGTTATATACGTGACCCAATCCAAAACTTAACTTCTGAATACAAGAGTAACGTGTTGTGGAATACTGCTGGATTTCCATTATCTCCTTATGTTCCATTATAATAATTGTAAAAGTACCTGCATGAAAAAAAAAACGTTGTTTAGTCTAACACAATTTAAATACGTCAAATTTCTTTTTACTGTTAGCAATCTACAATACTTTTATGATACTTTACATCAAGGGTGCCTAAAATTTGCAGATATTCATAAAAACCTTACACCCGTCCACCCGCTGCAATAAATCCGTGGCGCTCGGTATACAACAATACCGCGCGCCTCGATAAAGCCCACCATATAGCCGCTAGCAATCTATCAGTTCCAAACCGCGCCTTTAAAAAAGGTGCCAATGAATTATCTAGCAGATATAGATAAAATTATAAGAAGTTGTGTTCGAGAAATTTTGAATTACCAGGTGATTCACCCTTTGCAGCAGTAAATCTGTGAAGGGTACAGAAATTTTTTTAATTCTTCGTGGGAATTATTTATACAATACAATAAATTTTCACCTTTGCAAAAGTTGCCCTGAAATTTTTAATAACTTTGTAAAAGAGAAAACGTATTGTCTTGACACTTTGAAACTCCGAGCGTTAAATTTTAGAAACATCAGACCAAAAATCTCTAGTAAATATATCCGATCGTCTTTGAGAGACAAGGCACATGACGAATGGTGTGGACATATTCAGAAAGGCAGAGGTGTTGTTTTGTTTAACCCTTTCGGCCACTATGTTCGTTTAAACGAACATGAATTTTGTATAGCATAAAATGTATGCTATTGTCATTTTTACGCCCGGGAGTCACCGTGTTCTTTTCAATGTACTTCGTATTTAAATATTAGCGGGCGTGCAGCCATCTATTGGTTGTATTTGGTATTTCAAGTCGTTATCTAGTTAGGTATGTTTGACTGCTTTAATGGTGGTGTTTACAGTGCGTAAACAGTAATTGTTTTTTTTATGATAAAGGTAAGTTTTTTTTAATAAAGACAAAATGTTTAGCTAATTTAAATGTTGTTAATCATGCTCGTACTAATAAAAAACCTATACCTAATCTTCGTGATCGTGGGTTCAGAAATCATTTGTGTGAGATCACATGAAATAGCAAATGTTTCTGCACTATGACCAGCGGATTTGTAGTAGATGAAAACTGAAGCCAATTAGAGTTATGAACATTGAAATCGCCTACAATTGAGATATCGCAAGATGGAAACTGAGACAGCAGATAGTCAACTTTCATACTAAGGTAATCGAAGAAGTCTTGAAAGTTGCTGTCATTAGGAGACCAATAAATGCAAATTTCATAAAATTAGGACCAGAATGTTTAAACCAAATCACGTCAAAATTTTATTTTCTAAGGAAACCCTCTTGCAAGCAATTCTGTCCTTGATGTGAGGCACATACGGCTTTCAGGAGACTTGTGTTTCAGATATATCAGGTTAGATTGTTCAAGATGTTGGTGAATTGAGACCTGATACCGCGGATTGCAGTAGTGAATCAGAAAGTTGATACTTTCGATGACCGGACATCCGAATGGGCAGGATTTTACGTCCGGATTTATTACCCTAGAAACCACAGCCATCTTATTTTTTAATTTAGGGACTTTTAATCTGATAGGAAGACAGTGAGGGCGAGAAGGAAGAATAAGGATGAGAATAGATTAAGGATGAAGGAAAAGGTAACCGGCAGCCCTTATCGGGCTCAGAAAATCGGAGACCCAATATTAAGGAGCCCATGGTAAGGGTGGTGGTACCTCCCGGCTGGCATGGAGTATACATGCCTACCACCTTTAATTTGATTGTATTCACATTATTTATAGATTAAATAGGTGTAGCATAGTTGATACATCGACTTAAATTTTTGACAAGACTAAAAAGTAGAAAATAGTACTATGAAAAAAGAAACTTTTTTAAAGAGCACGATTTTATTTACACACAGAAAGTGCATCAAAAAGGAGAAAATTCTTCCCTAACGACAAAAAATAAAAGCATGGGGCGTTCATTATAAACATGTGACCGAGAGAAATGAATTATGATGAGCGCTTATGCACGTATCAATAAACAGGCAAGTTGAAGTCGGTTTTCCTTTTTTGGCTGCAAGATGGCAGTAATGTAATTTGAAATAATATCAAGATGTAAGTAAGCGTCCGCCTCTCGGATGTTCACTAACAGTGGACGTCTATGTTCATATGAACATAAACTTTTACATAGGAGACGCGCACTTATTATATATATATATATATATATATATATATATATATATATATATATATATATATATATATATATATATATATATATACGATGTAATTTTAATAAAGTTATTAAAATTGACATCTGTGAAATTCATGATTTTTTTGCAATGTTTTAATTTATATTTATTAATATAATTATAATTATCACCACGTTTGAGTCCCATGAAATATTTTGAGATGAATTACATTAATAAATTATAATATATTTGATTACAACTTCAGCACGTTGTCTATACAAACATAAAGCTTAATTCTGATTGGCTAACCATTTTTCAGAAATTTGTAAATTACTAATTTTACACAGAACTTTCTTATATGGGAAGCGATCTTAAAAACATAATTATTTTTTAATTCTACACAAAATTTCCTTTCCATAGACACCACATTTGTCCTACTTCCTTTTAAAAGTCCTTAAACTATCTAAAGTTCAACAAATATAAAAATTTTCATATACAAATTTACTTATAACTAACTTACTCTACTTCCTACAGGAAAACTATAAACTATAAACTATGACCCAAAATACATAGGGACACACCAGTTTCTAACACACATGGTTTATTTTGAAAACTTCCATCTCAACATGTATGTTCGTAATCAACAAAACTTGGTTTCTCAATTTTTGACACTTAAATTACATCCATAATGTTAATTTAAGTTGTAACACTTTCTATACACACTAATATGTAAGTTATTAACACATTTTTTTGTTTAATTTCGCATTATTCACTTAAAAGTTATATCAATCTTATTAAATCTGTTCTATTTTCATACACTTTAGCAGATGGCTTTCTCCTCCTATGTTAATTGATACAATTTCTTTTCTTTTTGTTTTAGAATAGAAGCATATTCAGACAAGATAGACACGGACACAGCAGACACGGACACAGACAGACAAAGGACAACACACACGGGCACGGGCGCGGACACGGACACATACGGACACGGACACCAACACACAGACACGACACGGACTCGGACACGGACACGGACACGGACACACAGGGCACAAACGGACAGGACACGGAAACACGGGCACGGACACGGACACGGACACGGACACGGACACGGACACGGACACGGACAAGGACACGGACACGGACACGGACCGACACTGACACAGACACAGACACAGACATAGACACAGACAAGACACGCACGCGCCGCACGCACGCACGCACACACCGGGCGCACACACACACACACACACAAAAGCCGAAGAAGACCCAATTCGAAAGCCTACGCCGTCGTTCATTGACAAATTACCCTGAATAACGGACAGTGCACATAGCAACAAGAAACGAAGAATGCCCGGTAATCCTTCGTCAGAAGAAGAATAGATCGCGTTCTGTGAAATGGAAATCGACAGCGGATCCCTTCACAAGGGGGCCTTCAACGAAGGAATTGGATTCAGTGTACCCAGGACCGAGACATGATTTGGTATATGGATAGTGTTAATCACATCTACCACAAAAAGCGAGGATTTTCAAGGTGGTGATCCCTGCCCTAATTACCCTTAGCTCAGAGCAAAACGCTAAATGCTCTTTTTTTAATGAAACAGCGAAAGTGATCCCTGTGATTAGTTGCCGTCCGAGGACGACAAAGAAGATCCGGGACAGCACGTCGGTTAGTCACCGTCGAAATTTCGGCAAACCGGCATCGGGCAGTTCACCGGTGTCAATTTACGCACAGCGGGCAGAGCGGCAGCACCGGTTCGCCGGCGATCACCACAGCAGTGAATGCACAAAAGTACAGATCGAGCAAAGTGTGTTAACTGCGGTGGGACCAAGCCAGAACAAATGGAAGTTCCCTCGACCTCCGCAACGGAAAAAGACGGAAGGACATCAAGACCGAAGAGGACACCGCCGACGGCGGCGTTCTTCAAGGACCGGCGTCAGTTACGGAGCGACAGGAGGCAATTGAGAAGGGGAAGTACCAAATGCCGCGTCGGTTACCCCTAATTTTATTCGACGCCAATTGGGCCCCTCGGAGGTTATATGGAAAATAATTGTAAGGCACCCTTTCAGGGCAAACTGCGATGGACCCAAATCCTTCACGGTTCAGAGGTTTCCCTTTTCGGGTAATCATACAAAGGTTCAAAAGTCGGGTCCCAGATAAGTTACAGTATCGAAATTTAATTTAATTCTTTTCTGTTAAAACCGACAATGTTTCAACAACTAACAATATTTCTATTTATTAAGGTAGCAGGGCATCAGCAACCAGCCACAAAGAGCGACAACAGGACAGTCCACACAAATACTCCAACATCACCACATTCCACAACTCATTTTTTTTAACGACCAACAAAGCACAACACTGTCAACAGGCAACCACACGACCCGCAAAACCCCAAATCCACGCCTTGAAGAGGAAGAAGATTCCTGAAGCGCACAACCACCAAACATTTATTATTATTTTTAGTTTTAATATTGTATAAAAAAATTGTTAATTTCAAAATATTTAATAAACTTTTTGAAATTGATGAAGTTGAACCCTTTTAAAAATGTATGAATGAATTTTTACGTTACTGTACAGTATTTAAACATTACTAAACAGTATTTCAACATTACTGTAAAGTATCGATTTAAGCAGTACAGAATACTAATAATAAAGATTCTGCAAACTGTTTGTAATGAGATCAGTTGATGATAGAAACACCATCAAATTAATTAAATAAAATTAAATAATTGTCACTCTCTTTCCTGAACATTAAGCAAAAATTAAACAATTGTGAATCTGAACGAGTCTTCTTAATAAATTTTTTAGATCAAACCAGGCCAAAATTGTTTTTTTTTATTTTTTACAGTTATTTTTGATCACGTTAGACAAGTAATTCGAAACAGAATTTTATTTTACTTGTCTCAATTCTCTGAGTTATATTAGCATAAACTTAACTAGATTATTACTTCTCCATTGGAGGATACATTGAATGTCTTTGTTGATTGAAATTCCCATTTCTGCTTTAATACCTTGATTGAAGGTGGATTACGATTATGATTAGACTGAGATGAACTACAATGAACAGTAATGTCCTCAGTAAAGCAACGGATCGGATTAATCGTTGAAAAAATAAGATCATTTATATACAGTATAGAAACCCAATTGATGAGCGTATCATTTAACCCAAAGGAGATAAGTTTGGCGAGTAAGCACTTATGCCAGACTTGGTCAAATGCCTTTGAGATATCTAAAGCGCCTACAACTGTTTCACCATATTATTGTAATGTAACAAAATAAGAATATTATACACGCAACTATAAAGATGAGAAGTGAAACACACAAAAACAAACATCTAGCGTGACTAATTAAAACAAATCTAATTATTATAAAATAATAAAAGACAATAGAATATGCCAAATCCCATTTATAACAATGAATAGTTTGAATGTAAATTATTAATCACATGACGTTTCTTTTTCATTTGTCAAATGAACGAAAATCACGGCTATACTAATGTTTTTTGTAAGGTGCCATATAACCTCTAAAATGGTACTTCAAAATTATTTTTTGCCAATGTATCAAATCCCATCATTTTTGGAGAGAAAGTGGTAGGGCCTTTTCGACGGCATGTTACGTTTTATTAATGAACATTTTTCTAGAGTAATAATTAAGTCCTAAAAGTTGCATTATAGGCACACTAAAGTAATTTTTGTAAATATTTGAACTATTAATAAATATCATGTGACAAAATGAGAAAAAGCACCATTCATTATCATTGATTCAAACTTATGTTACATGTTTTATATGTAATACGATCATGATTATAGACTCACTCCTCTAAGAAGTAACCTACCCATTTAATTTTTTAGAATAAAAAATTTTTTACAAGAATAGGAAGGAAATATTACGTTAATATCTTTTTATTATTTTTAAATTTATTAAGTGAATAAGGAACAAGATCATACTGTAAACGGACAGGTGAATAAATTTCAAATAGCCTGACTAACGCCCTCTCATAATGAGGAACGCGTTCTAGTACCGTAATGATCTTTCCTTACTGTATATGGTACTCTTCCCATTGCAACATAAGTCAGGTATAAAGAAGTGATGTCGTGCTCACATACGGTTTTTCAATTATTTCGAAAACAACGGCCCTTACTATAATACGCAACTTTGTGATCATTTCTCTGAAGATAACTCACATCCCTGTAGAAAAGCGCGAACATTGGGCGTCCCCTGATAAAATAAGAAGTTTGAGTAGGAAGCTTTTTAATATAGACTGACCATGTAATAAATATACAAATCTTCATTTGCAAGACGACCGCTCTGTCGCTCTTGCACTCTTTTATTTTTTTTGGATGTAGCTTTTGAGGGTTGTTACCTCCTTTCAATGGAGTTTCTCCGATTTTATCATTTACGAAAATTATGCAATTTTTTACATCAACACAGGCCAAAAATGTTTTTTTTTTATTTCTTACATTTATTTTTTATCACGCTGAACAAGTGATTTGAAAAAAAAAATTCTTGAAATTGTAGATATAATACACACTTTGGATCAAAGTTTGAAATCGGTTAACAAAATAAGAACAATGTACACGACTGTAAACGTGAGCAGTGAAACACACTGTATGTACACAAAAACAAACATCCATCTAATTATTGATATTTTAGACTCTAAAATATCAATAATTTAGAGCAGCAAGAAACTAGCTTAAATATTACACATAATACACACGCTGAATAATATTTCTTTATGCCTCTCAACCCATTTACATTTTAATTATGCGAGTGCCAACTATTCTGACAAGAAAATGTAGTACTTTGTCTTAAGTTCCATATTCTTTAATTTAACTTACTTAAACGTACAATACAACAGAGTACACCAAATTCCATTTAAAACATTGAATAGTTTGAATGTACATTATTAATCACATGACGCTTCTTCTTCATTTGTCAAATACGACAACCACGGCTATACTAAAATTTTTCGTAGGTTGATACATAAGCTCTAAAAGGTATTTCAAAACTATTTTTTGCGAATGGTTAGGTCCTTTTTGGCAGTTTTTTAATGAAAATTTTTCGTACAGTAATAATTGAGCCCTAAAAAGTTGCATTATAAGAACACTAATGTATTTTTTGTAAATATTTGAACAACTGTTAATAAAATACTTATCTTTTTTGGGTTTTTTTTATAGTGTGTTTTGAATTATACAATCTAAACGTTTCGATAACACTTACAGTTATCTTCGTCAGTAGTAATATTTGTTAAAAATTGTTAAAGACGTTTCGATAACACTTACAGTTATCTTCGTCAGTAGTAATATTTGTTAAAAATTGCTAAAGATGTTGTAAACAATTTTGTCAAATTTGAAAAATTAAAACATGAACATAAGCCTGCTATTAATATAACAGTTTAAGAAACGTATAAATCCAACCATAAAATTAAATTTTAGTAAAGAATAACTAGGTCATTAAAAATTCAATATTGTTAAACTGCCTTAAAGATGACAAATCAGAAGACTCTCTACGGCGAAAGCTAACAATGAAATTTGGCAGCCAAAAAACCCATTTAACAAAATTTAATCGAGGTAGGATGTAAGTGTAAAGTTGTGAAAAACTTCAATTTGAAAATGATAGAAGCATTCACAAATCCAAACATCACATCAAATAAAATAACCCAGTTAAATCTAACAAAGAGATATCTTTATCAATAATTGGAAGTGTTATTAACAATGAAAAGCACAATGCAGAACGTTCTTTGTAATTTTTAATTTCAATTTAATTTCAACTACTTATGTTAAATTATAGTGCTGTGGAAATTTAACATATAATTGGTAAAGCATTTGCTTCAAGGTCTAGGAAAAACACAGCAAAAAACCTAGACATACCAAAAGTTGAAAAAAAATTAAAATCAAGGCGTATCATTATGCTCTTTTTTAATTATAAGATGCCAAAACCTATTTAAACGGAGATTTTCTTCTTGTCTATTATATATTTCAATAGCTTCACGTTGCAAACGAACATAATAATGGTTTGTCTTGACAATATTTTCATATTGTCAAATTGAATGTCATGTTTTAGATTATTCAGGGCATGGTCAGTCACAGCAGACCTCTCTGGTTGACCCAATCTACAAAATCTCATATGTTCTTTTATGTTCTCATATGTACTTTTCCACATGAACAAGATAACTTATACACTCCGGAAGATGATAAAGGGTTTGACACATCTTTAGGTGATCTTAAATGTTCTTTAATTTTTCTTGTAGGTTTAAAAATAGTCCTAATGCCATATTTGATTAGGATTTTTTCAATTCTATTTGTAACATTAGCTATAAAAGGAAGAAAAGCAGTACCAACATTAAGAACTGGTTTTTCTTTAAGGTTACGCCTAGAAGGTGTAATAACATTATTAATATCTGTAAGTGAATATCCATTATCTTGTAAGGATTTTCTTAAATATTTATATTCATCATTCAAAAATTCAGGGTCACAAATTCGTTTTGCTCGATCTACTAAAGATTTAATTACACTAATTTTTGACGTGGATGGTGGTTGGATAATTTATGAAGGTATCTATCAGTGTGTGTCGGCTTTCTGTAAACCTTAAAAGATAGTGAATTATTATTTTAGATATTAATATGTCAAGAAATGGTAAACTTCCATTAGTTTCTTTTTCCATGGTAAACTGAATACTAGGATGTATACCATTTATAAAAACCAAAAACTCATGCAGTGCTTCTTCTCCATGTCTCCAAATAACAAATGTGTCATCTACATATCTATACCAAACTGAAGGTTTTTTAGGTGTATTTTGTAACGTTAATGTTTCAAATTTTTCCATATAAAATTAGCTATAACAGGACTAAGGGACTACCCATTGCTACACCTTCAATCTGTTCATAAAATTTACTATTCCACTGAAAATAAGTTGTAGTAAGACAGTGCTGAAAAAGAATGGTTATGTCCTTTGGAAAAAGATGATCTATGTATTCAATAGTTTCTTTTAGAGGTACTTTTGTAAAAAGTGAAAGAACATCAAAACTAACCATTATATCACCCTCTTCAATTTTGAAACTATGCATTTTTTCAACAAAGTCGGCAGAATTTTTAATGTAATGGGGTGTTTTTCCTATATGAGGTTGTAATAAAAATGTAAGATGTTTTGGAAGGCTATATATAGGAGAACCAAGTGCACTATTAATAATTATCATATTTGACAAAATGAGAAAAAGGGCCAATTATTTGTCATTGATTCAAACCTATGTTACATGTAGTGTATGCTTATGTAGTACAATCGTGATTATAGCTAACTCCTCTAAGAAGTATAGGGAGGAAAGAGGGTGTTGTATTATTCACAATTTAACATTCACTACAGAATAAAGGAACAAGACCATATTATAAACAAACACGTGAATAAATTAAAAATAGCCCGATTAACGCCCTCTCATAATGAGCAACGCGTTCTATTATCGTCATGATCTTTCCTTAACGTATACGGTACTCTTGCTGTTGCAACATAAGTTAGGTATAAAGAAGTCATGTATTGGCCACATACGGTTTTTCAAATATTTCGAAAACAACCGCGCTTACAATACGCTTTCTGTGATCATTTCTCTGAAGATGACTGACATACCTGTTTCTAAGAGAGCTGGAGCTCTTGGAAGATGGCGCCCTAATATCGGTTCAATTTAAATATCTTCAAAATGGTGTCCCTTTAAATGATAGCGTTCTGTACATTTATTTAGTGGAATATGCCCAATCGTATGGCGTGAATATGATTTTTAGTTGTACATAGCTCGTTTATGCGTTGGAATTGTTATTCATAAGTTTTTTGTTTTTCAAAATTTCGCAATTTTAACATAAAATTTAAAAAATTTCGATTTTTTCATAAAAGAATGATACTCTTGTCTGAAGTCGCTACGACGCTACGTTTTCGAAATAAAGCGATTTGAACTCATGTGTTAATCATACTTTTATAAAATTAACTAACGAATTCATTTACAATTCTGAACTACATAAATTAATTTTGCTTTAGAAAGTAAGAAATCAACTCGGGTAAAAAAGAATCGTTTTTAATACAAAAAAAATGTTGCAGAAACAATTAATAATAAAAAAAATTCAAAATGACAATTGAAAGCATGAAACACAGAACTGAATCTACAAAAGATGCTCCACATGACGACCATCCGTTTCTATGCACAAATTTATTCGTTTATGTAAAGATTGCCGAATTTTTGTAAAAATTCCCCTATTGTTCCTAAATTCGTCGCAGGCATCCTGAATTCTTCTTCAAAGCTGATCGCGTGTTTTTATTGGTTGGGAATAACCATTGATTTTAGATATCCCCAAAGACAAAAATCACAAGGATTTAAATCTGAGACCTTGCTTAAGCAACCGGAGTCTTCCGATCCATCGCATTCGGTAATTGTTATCTAAAAAAGTACAAACAGTTCTGCTGTACTGAGCCGGGCAACCATCATGTACAAACCACAAGTTCTGCCGAATATTCAGACTAATATCATCTAATAAATCCGGTAAAGAATTTTGTACAAAGTTGAGATGTTCTTTACAGTTTAAACGATTAGACAATTCTACAGGTCCAAGCAAATTATCACCAAGAACACGTATCCATACATTAATGCTAAACCTTTCCTGATGTTCACTTTCCCTTATCGTATGAGGGTTTTCATCATAGGAGTAATAGTGTGCATTGTGCATATTAAAAATTCCATCTTTTGTAAAAGCCGCTTCATCACAAAGCAAAATATTAGAAAAAAAATCTTGATCTTGATTCTCTTTATTTTGCATCCAATTGGAAAAATCAACACGAGCAGGAAAATCACCTGTTTGCGAGGCCTGGACTTTATTGAAATGAAAAGGATACAAGCCTTCCTTATGTACAATGTTTCACACAGAAGATTTTGACACATTGGGATACATTGCAGCCAACCTTCTACGCTTATTTAGGGATTGTACTCAATTTCCATTAACATACCATCCTGATATTCTTCCATTACATCAGCATGTCTTCCCGTTTCATTATTTTTAAGAATCCTGTTTCCCTAATTATTTAATGATGAAGAGTAAATGATTTAGGAACAGGATGTCTTCTACCTGTAAATTTATCTGCATACTAAACGAAACCATTCTAACAATATTCAACTTTTTGTATTTACGGTAATATAAGTAAACAATAAAAAATCTGTCACTTAAAATTTATTTGACACTTTAACCTCAACTAGTATCTGTAATAATAGTTATTTTGACGTTCACTCAACTGTTATGTTGTTTATTTTCGATAGTCATCTTTCATAATTGTAAATGAATTCGTTGGTTAATTTCATTATGATTAACACATGAAAAGTTCAAATCGATTTAAATCGAAAACGGTGCGTCGTAATGACTTCAAACAAGAGTATCATTCTTTTATGAAAAAATCGAAATTTTTTAAAATTACGAAATTTTGAAAAACAAAAACAAAACAATGTCCAATGTCCAGCCCAAGCGAGCCGCTTATGAGTACAACTAAAAAACATATTCACGTCATACGATTGGGCATATTCCACTAAATAAATGTACAGAACGCTACCATTTAAAGGGAAACCATTTTGAAGATATTTAAATTAAACCGATGTTAGGGCGCCATATTCCAATAACTCCAGCTCTCTTAGGAAGTATTTTTGTATTAAGGTAATTTACGTTAAATCGGCATAAATCAGCTCTAGAACCTGCAGTTTTCTTTTGTGAAAAGAGTTTGTGGACACCCATATATATATATATATATATATATATATATATATATATATATATATATATATATATTAGTGAACAACAATGGGCATCCTCTGATAGCGTATGAAATTTGAGTAGGAATTTTTTTAATATACTTAGATTGACTACGTAACAAATACACAAACCTTCATTTGCACCACGACTGCTTTGCCGCTCTAACTCTTTTATTTTGTTTGGATGTAGCTTTAGAGGGTTCTTACTTCCTTTAAATGGGGTTTCTCCTATTTTATCATTTCTAGACAAGTAATTTGAAAGAAATTGTTTTTGTGAAATTGTAGATAATATACACATTTGGTCAAAATTTGAAATCGATTAACAAAATAAGAACGATGTACACAACTGTAAAAGTGAGAAGTGACACACACTGTATATACACAAAGACAAACATGCATCCTGACTAATTAAAACAAATCTAATTATTGATATTTTAGAGCAACACGAAACTAGCTTAAGTATTAGTCACGCTGAATAATATTTCTTTACACACCTCAAGCCATTTACATTTTAATTATGAAAGTGCTAACTATACCAATTTCTACCGCTATTCTATACAAAAAAAGTATTTGAATTCCAATTCGAAAATGTACTATAAAATACTAAAGTATTACCTGACAGAAAGTTCGTGATGTAACAAAAGATAAACATCAGGTATCATGCTTTTAAATATTTTGGGATTGTAAAAGGCAATACCTGAAATCTGTACAATTCTTAATACGGACGTGCTTTGTCAATGTTTCAGAGAGTTGGGAGGGTGACTTTTAAAATTTCAATTATCTTTTTCTACACAGTGATCAATACTAAGTTAATTATGTATACATACATACCTTAATAAGTTGACTCACCATCCGATAGAAACGCACATTACACACCCTCATTACCATACTGTATACGACAGACTCACACGCACTGTATTCACTTTCTTATAGGGTTTCTCCATAAACACGATTGGAATACGATACTCACGATCTAATTAAATAGGTAGATGTAAAGTGAAGGTATAGCGTGAAAATTAGATTGATTTCAACTCCATTAATTGTTGAAATAAGAAACTACATTTGTGTAAGGGAAACTAAAAAGAAAACAGATTAAACATATTTTGTTACTAAACGACTGTTAGATTTCTGACTAAAAATGAGATGGTACACTTTGAACACCCTGTATGATTGATTGTTCTGAACTTTATACAGTTAACTGTATTTACTTATTTAGCATAAACATTTTTATAACCATACGTCGTAAAATTTTAATTTCTACAACTCTTTTAACAGTTGTTTACCTACTTGATAAGATATGTCATGTGTCTCTTCTCAACCTTGTCTTATCGTAATTGCATAAACCAATAATATATTTTTTCATGATGTATAAATGTATTCATATAATTCTGTGAATCTAAAATATGTCAAAGCGGACTTACAAATTGAGAAGGAAAGGACGTTTTTTGCTATACGCGTTTCACTTTAACAGGTTTGCCACATTAACAACAACTAATTTATTGTCGAAATACTTAGCTTTTGTGTTTTTTAAACAGGGTATTTTTCTATTTATATTTTATATAAATCTATATGTTTGAATAACAATTACAGTTATCGTCCTCAGTAAACGGTAATACCTATAAGAATTGCTTGAGGTGTAAGAACAAATTTATGAAATATGAAAAATATGAAAACGTCTCCCATTAATACAATCATTTGATAAACATATAAAACCAACTACGGAATCTAATTTTAGTAATGAGTAACTAGATTTATAATAAATTAAATATTATTAAACTGCCTTGAAGATGACAAATTAGAATACCGTGTAACTGTCGAAGGCTAACCGTGAAAAATATGATAATCGAAGAACAAATTTAACAAGAATTAATCAAATTATGATATAAGTGTAAAACAGTGAAACTCTTGTCCTTTTTGGGTTTTTTATATGGTGTAGTTGTATATTTAACTTATACTATCAAACGTTTCGATAACACTTACAGTTATCTTCATCAGTAATAATATTATCTTTCAAAATTGTTAAAGATGTGGAAACAATTTTGTGCAATTTGAAAAATTTAAAATGTAAACATAAGCTTGCTATTAATAACTATGGAATACAATTTTAGTATAGAATAACTAGATAATTAAGAAATTAAAAATTGTTAAATACAGGGTTGGAATGTTTTAAATCAAATGATTAAAATCGACTGTTTTAAACAGGTTTAAAACAAGTTACCATAAAAACTATTTAAAACTGCTAATAAAATACTTATCTTTTTTGGGTTTTTAATGGTGTATTTTAAATTATACAATCTAAACGTTTCGATAATCTTCGTCAGTAGTAATATTTGTTAAAAATTGTTAAAGATGTTGTAAATAATTTTGTCAAAGTTGAAAAATTAAAACATAAACATCAGCCTGCTATTAATACAACAGTTTGAGAAACGTATAAAGCCAACTATAAAATTAAATTTTAGTAAAGAATAAGTAGGTCATTAAAAATTAAATATTGTTAAACTGCCTTAACTCTTTCGGTACGAATTTTAATTTTTTTGAAGTTCAACGTTTTTTGTTCAAATTTGTGATAAGTATCCTGTTTTAAAGATTCTAAATGAATTTTGATTTTTTTATTTTTGTAGTTTTTTGAAAAAAGTAAGTGGGTGACCCACCAGGATTTCATCGGGGATATATATGTCCCAGCAGTAAAAAATAGGTAATTTGAAAAAATGTATTGAACTCAAAGCATTTACATTTAGCTTATAGAAGTAACAAAAATAAGTTTTTAGTCTATTTTACTTATGGTAAGGTAAAAAGCAAGATTTCATAAAGCAACATCAGGCCACAAATAGTTTTGGTCCTTTTTTCAATTTCCTTTTTTAGTTACAGCATCTGACAATTTATTCTGTTGGTAGATGATCAATATTGAAATGGCTTTATTAGCGATGGTCTACCTAGAAATAACTACATTCTGTAGCAACCAAACATTATATTGTATCTGTTTTAGAACTTACCTGAAGTAATTCTTCTCTGAAATATGGCTCTTTCTTTTCCATATCCTGTTAGTTGTTCAGCAAGTGTAACCAAGAAATCATTGAAAGGCATTCTTATGCTGCAGCTCTTGGTAACTATCAGCTATTTGATCAGCTGACATCAAAAGTTTTAAATACTATTTTCCAATTTATTTGATTTACGTTTATACAAAGCTGAAAATTGATCTGCGAGGTCTACGCCGCCCATGTAGGTGTTATAAAATGAAATGTTCTGAAGAAAGGTTTCTTTGAGCCATCTTGACAGTTCTAGAAACTTCTGTTAGGATATTTTTGTGACAGTTATAAGAACCATCCTTAGTATCTTCAAATCATTGAAAGAACCAAAGTTGTTGCATAACATTTTGAATCTCCTTTGATCACGCTTGGTTTGAAACTTTACATCTCTGGGGTTTCATACAGGTTCCTGTACAAGCAATTAATGTGTTTACCAAATACTGGCATGAAAAATCTATCGAAGCATTATGACATCTTTCTTAATAGTTTCACATAGCTTTTTGACAATCTCTCTTAATGTTCCAATGTTTCCGGTTGCAGTTGATTTCTACCAGCATACACGTTCATATCGTAAATGTATTGTCTTAAAGTCAAGTGACAGTTTTATGCGTTTGATCGCTTCAGATATATGCTTGAGAGAAGTACCTTGAATTTTGCCATCGTCTCGTCAATGCTTTGAAATGTAGAATCTGATTGCACGTGAAATGATGTCTTCAAACAAGTAATCAATTCATCCAGATAGTATGTCTTACTAGCATCTTTTGGTTTATTTTGATTGAAATAAAGCTTTGAAGATAAAAGAAATCTGTCTCTACCATAGCTGTTTTGATCTTTACGTTACCTAATGATGTATTTTGAGACCAGTAATATGAACTTTGACACGATTTAGATATAACCAACATGCTACCTAAGAACCATCATTTCATGAGGATCAGTTTTCTGAATCAATTTCTTTTGTTTTGTTAATATTTCCAACCTCTGATTGGTACAATCTAGGAAAATTTAAAAATACATCTAGTATTGAGGAGCTGATCTAGCTCTGAAAGTATAACAGACTTTGTCTATGGTATTTGTTTTGAGGTAAAAATAAATCAGTTGCCTCTGACCAGATAAGAGCTGTAGGTTGTGAAATCTATTGATCTTGCTCGATAATCTCTTTTCTTCTGATTCTGAGTTTTGTTTTCTTTATTCCTCTTTGCTGATCGTGTTTCTGCTAAATGTCGTTGACGAAGACAAATTTCTACATTACTGTCATGAAAAAACTTCATTTTCACTTTCTTCGCTGATAACCATCTACTTCACATCAGGAATGTATTCAGAGTCGCTATCTGTATCATACTGATTGTCAGGCATGTAATTTCAGATAAATGCTGACTAAAATATTACTGTTCTTCGCTTAGATTATTTCGTCTGAAAAGGATTAAAAATATATGATTGAAAATTACGGGATAAAGAAGTCCCAAGTTAAACATATAGGACATACATGTCCCATAACACACGTGACGTCGTTTTTTTTTACAAATACACTACTATTAATTATTCCCAAATGATTAATAGTTTAAACACACTAAAACGTAACTTACCTGCTCATATTTACAAAAGAAACGTATGAGACCAAAAACACTTGAGGAACTCTTCAACTATGTGCACTCGTGAAATTCTTAGCTTAAACTGCTGATCAGTTGTTTTATTGCAGCAAACAAAAGTGCATGTCATTGAAATTACTACTATACGACTAATGCATTTTAGACGGTTTATGAGCCAATAGTAATTTTTAAAGAAATGTATAAATATGTCAGTAAACGTTAAAGATGACAAACCAGAACACTCTCTACGGCGAAAGCTAACAATGAAATTTGTCAGCCAAAAACACATTTAACAAAATTTAATCGAGTTATGATGTAAGTGTAAAGTTGTGAAAAACTTCAATTTTAAAATGATAGAAGCATTCACAAATCCAAACATTACATCAAAAAATAACCCAGTTAAATCTAACAAAAGATATCTTTATCAATAATTGGAAGTGTTATTAACAATGAAAAGCACAATGCAGAACGTTTTTGTAATTTTAATTTTAATTTAATTTCAACTACTTATGTTAAATTATAGTGCTGTGGAAATTTAACATATAATTGGTAAAGCATTTGCTTCAAGGTCTAGGAAAAACACAGCAAAAAACCTAGACATACCAAAAGTTAAAATTAAAATCAAAATTAAGACGTATCATTATGCTCTTTTTTAATTATAAGATGCCAAAACCTATTTAAACGGAGATTTTCTTCTTGTCTATTAAAATTATTAGGGTGTTTATATATTTCAATAGCTTCACGTTGTAAACGAACATAATAATGTTTGTCTTGACAATATTTCCATATTGTCAAATTGAATGTTATGATTTAGATTATTCAGGGCATGGTCAGCCACAGCAGACCTCTCTGGTTGACCAATCTACAAAATCTTATATGTTCTTTGCGTCTTGTATCAAAGCTACGTTTTGTGGTTCCGATGTATACTTTTCCACATGAACAAGATAACTTATACACTCCGGAAGATGATAAAGGGTTTGACGCATCTTTAGGTGATCTTAAATGTTCTTTAATTTTTCTTGTAGGTTTAAAAATAGTCCTAATGCCATATTTGATTAGGATTTTTCAATTCTATTTGTAACATTAGCTATAAAAGGAAGAAAAGCAGTACCAACATTAAGAACTGGTTTTTCTTTAAGGTTACTCCTAGAAGGTGTAATAACATTATTAATATCTGTAAGTGAATATACATTATCTTGTAAGGATTTTCTTAAATATTTATATTCATCATTCAAAATTCAGGGTCACAAATTCGTTTTGCTCGATCTACTAAAGATTTAATTACACTAATTTTTGACGTGGATGGTGGTTGGATAATTTATGAAGGTATCTATCAGTGTGTGTCGGCTTTCTGTAAACCTTAAAAGATAGTGAATTATTATTTTTAGATATTAATATGTCAAGAAATGGTAAACTTCCATTAGTTTCTTTTTCCATGGTAAACTGAATACTAGGATGTATACCATTTATAAAACCAAAAACTCATGCAGTGCTTCTTCTCCATGTCTCCAAATAACAAATGTGTCATCTACATATCTATACCAAACTGAAGGTTTTTAGGTGTATTTTGTAACGTTAATGTTTCAAATTTTCCATATAAAAATTAGCTATAACAGGACTAAGGGACTACCCATTGCTACACCTTCAATCTGTTCATAAAATTTACTATTCCACTGAAAATAAGTTGTAGTAAGACAGTGCTGAAAAAATGGTTATGTCCTTTGGAAAAAGATGATCAATGTATTCAATGGTTTCTTTTAGAAGCAATTTTGTAAAAAGTGAAACAATATCAAAACTGACCATTATATCACCCTCTTCAATTTTGAAACTATGCATTTTTTCAACAAAGTCGGCAGAATTTTTAATGTAATGGGGTGTTTTTCCTATATGAGGTTGTAATAAAAATGTAAGATGTTTTGCAAGGCTATATGTAGGAGAACCAATTGCACTAATAATAGGCCTTAAAGGAATATTAGGTTTATGAATTTTTGGTAAACCATATAGTTTTGGTGAAATAGCTTCAGAGTTGGTTAGTTTCTTTTTTATTTCTTCAGGAATAGATGATAATTTAATTAGCTCTTTAGTTTTTAAAAGAAACTTTTTTGTTGGATCTTTTGGTATTTCACGATAAGTTCCTGGTTCCAACAATTGTTCTATGTTAATATTAATCGTTCATATTTAATATAACAGTTGCATTACCTTTATCTGATTTTAATATTATTATACTTTCATTGCGTTTAAGATCTAGTTAAGCACGTCGTTGACGAAAGGATAAGTTGCTCTTTGGAGGTTTTGTTTTACGTAATATGTTAACGGTGTTATATCTAACTTCATTAGCAGCATCAAAAGGTAATAATTTAATGGAGTTTTCGATGTTGGAAATTATATCTTCTAAAGGTGTTACTCTTGGTGTTATGGCAAAATTTCCTCCTTCAGAAAGCGGTTCAATAGCATAATCTGAAACAACATTATCAGAAAGGTTTATAACTGTTTTTTTATAATCAATAGATGGTCTATTATTTTGTTGTTTATATAATATATTAAATTTTTCTTTCTGACGTTGACATGAGATGTCAAAATTTATTTTTATAGATTTAAACGTTATAGAATCAATTTTCTTTCTAAATGTAAATATAAAAGATTTTTATCGGTGTTATCCAATAACTTCCTAGTAATATGTATTTGATTACACAGAAGAGCATTTGCAGTTCTTCTGTAAATATTATTAGCTTGTTTGTTATTAAAATTTCTTTTAATATAGATAAACTTTGGGATAATTTTTTGGTGTCGGCATCGTAATAAAAAAGTGACGATAATAATTGTGCTTTACGTTTCCTTAATTTTTCAAATTGTCTGATAGAACGATAAGTATCCTCCCCATAAAGGACTGAAATATGAAAATGTACACTTTCACCATTAACACTCATAATAAAATATATAAAATATATAAACGAATTTGTGACCCTGAATTTTTGAAGGCTGAATATAAATATTTAACAAAATCCTTACAAGATAATGGATATTCACTTACAGATATCAATAATGTTATTACACCTTCTAGGCGTAACCTTAAAGAAAAACCAGTTCTTAATGTTGGTACTGCTTTTCTTCCTTTTATAGCTAATGTTACAAATCGAATTGAAAAAATCCTAATTAAATATGGCATTAGGACTATTTTTAAACCTACAAGAAAAATTAAAGAACATTTAAGATCACCTAAAGATGCGTCAAACCCTTTATCATCTTCCGGAGTGTATAAGTTATCTTCTTCATGTGAAAAAGTATACATCGGAACCACAAAACGTAGCTTTGATACAAGACGCAAAGAACATATGAGATTTTGTAGATTAGGTCAACCAGAGAGGTCTGCTGTGGTGACCATGCCCTGAATAACCTAAATCATGACATTCAATTTGACAATATGAAATATTGTCAAGACAAACTCATTATTATGTTCGTTCAACGTGAAGCTATTGAAATATATAAACACCCTAATAATTTTAATAGACAAGAAGAAAATCTCCGTTTAAATAGGTTTTGGCATCTTATAATATAAAAAAAAGCATAATGATACGTCATAATTTTGATTTTAATTTTAACTTTTGGTATGTCTAGGTTTTTTGCTGTGTTTTTCCTAGACCTTGAAGCAAATGCTCTACCAATTATATGTTAAATTACCACAGCACTATAATTTAACATAAGTAGTTGAAATTAAATTAAAATTAAAAATTACAAAAAACGTTCTGCATTATACTTTTCATTGTTAATAACACTTCCAATTATTGATAATCTCTTTGTTAGATTTAACTGGGTTATTTTATTTGAAGTGATGTTTGGATTTGTGAATGCTTCTATCATTTTCAAATTGAAGTTTTTCACAACTTTACACTTACATCATAACTCGATTAAATTTTGTTAAACGTGTTTTTTGGCTGACAAATTTCATTGTTAGCTTTCGCCGTAGAGAGTGTTCTGATTTGTCATCTTTAAGGCAGTTTAACAATATTTAATTTTAATTACCTAGTTATTCTTTACCAAAATTTAATTTTATAGTTGGCTTTATACGTTTCTCAAACTGTTGTATTAATAGCAGGTTGATGTTTATGTTTTAATTTTTCAACTTTGACAAAATTGTTTACAACATCTTTAACAATTTTTAACAAATATTACGACGAAGATAACTGTAAGTGTTATCGAAACGTTTAGATTTAAAATACACCATTAAAAACCCAAAAAAGATAAGTATTTTATTATGAGTGTTAATGGTGAAAGTTTACATTTTCATATTTAAAACTGCTGTTTAAAACAAGTTTTAAATAATCTCATGTTTAAAACAAAAAAAAGTGCAAATATGTGTAAAATACATAAGCAAATATAGGAACAGCAGCGTAGCAAACCAGTAGCGGGCCCAGGTTCCAAAACATGTTCGCGGGCCCTTCAAACTTGTTTAGTACCTACTACCTCGATAAAATAAGATAATATAAACTTGATCAAACAAAAAAGGAACACTAAAAACAGGCAAAAATATTCATTTATAGTATTTACTCTGAACAATTGAAAATAGTTAATTGTTAAAATTGAACATATTTGGGAGCCAACTGCAATATTCAAAATTCATAGTATAATAGTATAATAGTATAATTCTGTATTAAGTAAAGTAAGTTTCAAAAATATATAATAAGTTTGGTACATTTACATTTCTACTGATTAAAGAATTTAAAAATATTTACTAACTTTGAAGCTTTTTCAACACCTAACTTATTTCTTCATTTTGAGTGTACCATCCCAGAAAATATTATTTCTACCCCTGCTGATAATGCTATGGCTGTATGCAGTTGAGTGGCCCATGATAAAGTTATATTATTTATTCTGTTTTTCAATACATTCCACCATGCAGCCGGCTGGACGTTTTTCTTGGACTACACTGGAAATAGATATTCTCCAAAAGGAAAAGATTTAGCTTGATAATTTATGACACATGCCATCGTTTCAGGATGATACTGATGAAGATACTGCATTGCCTCTTCAATTTGCCAGTCACGCAGTTTTTGTCCAGTATATCGATGATCTAATAAATTTGCTAGATAGTGAAGTGCACTTAAAGCCATCTTCATCCTCGATTCTATCTGCTGAACTGCTTCTAGGTTGCATTCTGTTTCTAACTCGCTTTCCAACTCAATCCAAATTTCGACGGCTTCACTTATAGTACAATTTTCTTTTTGAACTCGATCCAGTGCTACAGCAATTATTTTAAATTTAAAAAGATAATTTTCACAATTTATTTTTAAAGTATGTGTCAATTCTTTAAATAATATTCTAAACAATCGGCCAAAGTGTTCCAACGCACATCTTGAGGAAGAACTAATGCAGCTCCTCCGGCTTCTTTGTACTTTGCGGCTGGAAAATTATGATTCCTAAAATATTTCATGATCGTCTTAATTTTTTCTTTTAGACATGGTATGTTATCTAGCTAGTAAATTGAGAATATGCGCAGAACACCCGTAGGTAATAATATCGATCATTCCTATTTCTTCAACTTTTGACAACTCATGCCTCATTTTAGACATATTACTAGCGTTGTCAGTGACAAAACTACCAACATGGCAATTCAGTTTCCGATACGATTTTATTTCATTAATTTCTAATTCTAACAGATAATCTCCAGTATGGCTTCTATCGCCAGTATTAATAGTGTTAATTATATTGGCCTTTCCATCTGACACTATTGCAATACATATTAACGGCTCCTTATGAATATTGCTCCAGCCATCCATAGACATGCAAACAGTTTTATTTTTAAATTTTGTTGGCGGATCAAACAATCTGAATTGTAGATTTCTTCCAATAGTTCGTTCGCAATGTTGTTCCGATTGGGAGGTTTGTAACCAGCATGTAAGTCATTAACCAATTTTATGAATTCTGGATGTTCTAGTCTTGAAACTTGAATTCGTAGCATAAATTTTGCTACATGTATGTCAAGTTTTTTTTCCTTTCGGATATACTTGTTTTTATCACAAAACTATCTAATTTTCCAGATCTTAATCCAGATGGCCCTAAAAATGATAACGAAATATGCTATGATTTATGAATAGCTGAGAAATAAGAAAACGTCGAATTGACTATGTTTGAATTATAGATCGATATTATAATAACATTTTCGTTAAAAAACTGAATCTGACTTACTATCAGAGAAAGGTTCAGTAACTGAAGCTTCATCATCTGTTTCCGTTAACAATAACGATGTCGATGACGATCCTGATGAGAATCCTGGTCGTGGATCTGGAACTTCTATTTGAAGTAAATTATCAGTTTTAGAAATGCTTTTGCACTTGCTAACGTGCTTTTTCATCCGTGCAACTAGGGGAACTATTTCTTCTCTGCAATATTTACATTTAGCTCGCTTCGATTGTACGTCTTGACTATCGTAAGCTTCAAAATGTCGCCAAATAGGATTTAGTTTTCTACCAGACATTTTGAAAAAGTAATTTGCACAACAGATTTAAAATAATAGAAGTCACTATCAAGAAATTACGATATTCGATATTGAATATTTTTTTTTATGACTGTGGACCTGAACAGGCTAAATTAGGCTATCGTGCTAAAGCACTCAGGAACACTTAGGAGGATGGATAGAGGGATAATGAATTGCCAATAGATGCCTATGAACAGCTACCTTAAATTTTCTCATATCATAAGTGAGAGGAAAACAGGAACTAGGGAGATCATTGCAGAGTTTAGAAGCCGTGTAGAAAAATATGGATTGCGCTCGTTTGGTACGACAAGTGGAGATTTGTACTGCATACTGATGATATGAATGAGCGAACCGAGTGTTTCTCGCAAAGATAGCCCGAGATGGTATCAAAGAATATAATTCAGCAGCACAATAGCCGTTGCAATAATGATAATACAAAGAAAGAACTGAAAGCATCTTTCTATGCTCTAGGGACTGTATGTGAGAAGTTAAGGACGGGTCATTTATAAGCCTAATCGCTCTCTTTTTGAATACAATCAACGATATTGAGAGAGTACTCTTGGGGAGCACTAACCCAGAGGTGAGAATTATATTCCAGATGCCGAATTTGAGCCTTATACAGCAGAAGGAGTTGTCGAGAGGTAAGGTACTGCTTAGATCTGTACAAAAAGCCTATTTTACGAGCAGCTGTTTTGGTAGCTGACAGAAGATGGTCAACCCATGAGAGATTTGAAGATCCAGTCATACCCAACAGAGTAATAGAGTTTGAAAACTTACGAATTGAGCCATTCATACTTACAACAGGAAATGATCGATCTTTTTTAGCGAACACAAAGCAACACTGAGTTTTGTTACCATTAAATTTAACTAGATTATTGCTTCCTCATTCGAGAATACATTGAATGTCTTTGTTGATTGAATTTGCCATTTCAGCTTTAATTTCTTGATTTGGCATAGAAGGTGGATTATCACTATGAGTAGACTGAGATGAACTACAGTGAAGAGCAATGGATGGAGTTAGTTGTTGAAGAAATAAGGTCATTTATGTACAGCAGAAAAAGTGTAGGCGCTATAACGGATCCCTGTGGTACGCCCGCGTTAATGCTAGCTTCTTTTGAAAAAAAGCCATCAACTACGACACATATTCGTCTTTTATCAAGGAAACTAGAAACCTAGTTGATGAGCGTATCATTTAACCCAAACGAGGTGAGTTTGGCAAGTAAACACTTATGCCAAACTTGGTCAAATGCCTTTGAGATATCTAAAGCGACTACAACTGTTTCACCGGACTGCTCTACTGTATTGTTCCAAACTTGGGTCACATATGAAAGAAGATCACCTGTTGAACGACTTTCCCTAAACCCATATTGGTGGTCACTATGGAGTTGGTTAGTTTCAAAGAGCGTGAGCAGTTGCTGATTGATGGCTTTTTCCATGATTTTAGACAAAATGGAAGTGATGGCAATTGGTAGGTAGTTTGAGAGATCGGTCTTATCACCTTTTTTGGGAATAGGTTGAACATTTGCTAACTTCCATGATGAAGGAAATTCCCCAGAAGACAGAGATCGTATAGAGCTTAGACAGGACTGGTACCAGTTCGGGGGAACATTTCTTTAAGACAATAGCTGGGTTACCGTCTGGCCAGTCGCCTCATTGAGATCAAGCCTACTGATGATCGTTTCCAAGAGCTTATACCGAAAATGAATTGGTTTCATAGCGTATGAAGAAGAGTTGATTAGGGGCACATCTTTTCCAGAATCATTGAGACACGAGTTTGATGCAAACAAATCCACAAAAACATTGGCTTTGTCTACAGAATCAGCAAGTACCGATCCGTCAATAAATATCGGGGGATGAAGATCTTCCAAAGTTTTTACTAATGGCTTTAGCTAAAGACCAAAATTTACGAGTGCCTAAAGGAGATGTAGCTAGTTCATTGCATTTTCGTTCTTCGAACAACTTTTCAGTTTTAATGATGACACTTTTGCAGATATTTCTAGCACCAACGTATTCTACATGACTGTCGACCGATTTATTACATTTCCATTTAATGTAATATTTATTTCTTAAAGATATTGCATCAACACAAGCCTTATTGAACCAGGGTTGGGAACGTGAATGACCTATACGGCACTGTTTTTCGGGAATGTATAACTCCATTCCCATGAGAATGACTTCAGATACTGAAAGAGCGATGTCCGAAGAAGAGGACGACTTAAAACAGTATTCACGCCATGGAAAGATTGCAAAGAAATCCCGTAGATTACTCCATCGAGCTGACTTAAAACACCACAAGGTTCTATCGGTTTTGCGAACAACAGTGAAATTAGATACAGTAGAAATGATTTCTATTAGACAATGGTCGGAAAGACCTGAAGGCGAAAGAACGGAAGTTTTATAAACAAAAGGGTTTGATGTAAGAAAGAGATCTAGAAGATGTGGAGTATGGTTAGGGTTATCAGGGATTCTTGTGGGTTCAGAAATCATTTGTGTGAGATCACATGAAATAGCAAATGTTTCTGCACTATGACCAGCAGGATTTGTAGTAGATGAAAACTGAAGCCAATAAGAGTTATGAACATTGAAATCGCAAGATGGAAACTGAGACAGGAGATAGTCAACTTTCATACTAAGGTAATCGAAGAAGTCTTGAAAGTTACTGTCATTAGGAGACCTATAAATGCAACAGTAGAATTTCACAAAATTAGGACCAGAATGTTTAAACCAAATCACGTCAAAATTTTTATTTTCTAAGGAAGAAACCCTCTTGCAAGCAATTCTGTCCTTGATGTAGGCACATACGCCTCCTTTATATCGAAAGTTAAAGTGAGGGTGGTATTGAGGAAATTGCAAGTCGGGCGACTCGGAGCTTTCAGAGGAGACTTGTGTTTCAGGTAGAAACAAAATATCAAGTTGTAATTGTTCAAGATGTTGGTGAATAGCATTAAGATTAGCCCTGATACCGCGGATGTTGCAGTAATGAATCAGAAAGTTGATACTTTCGATGACCGTGGTCGCTTGGGCCCTGCCCTCCCGGACATCCGAATGGGGCAGGAAATTAGAAAGTATTTTTGTAACAATCGTAATCGTGTTAATGCTTGAGACTGAATGAGACTAAACTGCACCTGACGAATGACGATTAAAGTTAAAATGAGAAAACAAACACAATTATTGGCATTGGAATTGCGAGACCCGAAATATAATACTAATGGTTAGTCTTAATGATATGATTAAATCATCAAGAGCATTAAATATCTGATTAGTGCTTACTGCAAACTCAAACGATGATAAGGTAATTTTCACATACTTACTAATGAAATTATACAAGACTGTTTAACACGTTCGCTGCCGAGCGATATTCTCAAAAACGCGCCCACCACGCGAACAAATTTTAATTAATCAATTGTAAAATAAAAATACAAAACATGTATTTATGGGAAAGATATTGAATTTAGATAATTTTTAATTGCTTTATTAATTATACGAGTTATATCGTAGTTGGTTTTTGTAATAAAATGTTTTATGACCGCGCCAACTACGAGTATACTCGTAACGAATATATTCGTAGCTCGTGGTTGGTTATAACAAAGATACATTTTTGAGCTGATTGTGCAAATGATTGATCTTGTGTAAACCTGTCTAAACCCTTCGAAGCAGTTGGATGCGTTCTTTCGTGATATATTTATCGTAATATAGTGCTAAAAAAGTGATATGGCCAATAAAAGATTAACAAGTGATAAAGAACTGGAACATTATGCAAATATGGATGAATCTGAAGGGGATGCCTTTCTCAGTGGCGATTCTGATAGTGATAATTATTTACCATTGGACGAATCGAACTCGAGCGGTTCACATGCATCAGATGACAATATAAATGCAGATGATTTGCAAGATGACGATGTGGCTGAGACTTCGCAACCAGCAGATTCAGATATTTGGACTGATGTAATCTAAGCCCCACCAAATTTTATTTTTGATGAACAAGCTGGTTGTAAAAAAAGGTTTCAGTAATATTAGTATACAACATTTAGTGGATGATTTTCTTTCAGATTCATTTATTACATTGTTAGTAAATGAAGCAAATCTGTATGCATCACAAGAAATCGCACGAGTTGGAAAAGGAAGGAAATACAGCAGAACTGCTACATGGAAAGATGTGACCTTATCAGAAATGAAAATATTTTTCAGTTTATTACTGCACATGGGAATAGTATCTTTCCCTCAATTGAACATTATTGGAATACTAACGTATTTTATAAAACTTCTTTTTGGCGCCGATGTATGAGTCGCAATAGATTTCTGTCAATATTGCGATATTTACATTTGGTCGATAATACTATCGAAACTGATGACAAACTATACACAATTAACCAATTTTGGACCACTTCAATGAAATAATGCATAAAAATTACGTACCTGATAAACAATTATATATTGACGAATCCATGCTTCTTTGGCGGGGACGACTATTTTTTCGACAATACATAAAAAATAAGACCTACAAATATGGAATAAAATTATACATATTGTGCGAATCTGACAGTACCATCCTAAAACTACGGGTCTACACTGGAAAAGTTGAACAATTTGACAAGAATGTGGGTCACGCTGGTGATGTAGTAATACATCTCATGGAAGATTATCTAGATAAAGGACATATCCTTTACATGGACAATTTTTATAACTCCATCGCATTGACAAAGTTGTTATCTGATAGAAAAACTTACGTGTGTGGAACATTACGAACTAACATAAGAGGAGTCTATTCATAATAGTGGTCCACAGTCTATCTCAAATCAAGACATTAAAGCTGAAATGGGCATTTCAATCAACAAAGACATTCAGTGTACTTTCTACTATATCAGGGACATATTCGACCTCATCTAGAATATAATTCTTACCTCTGGCTTGGTAAATCTCGGGCCACCTCTGCTTGGAATACTCGGTTTGCTCATTCACATCATCAGTATGCTGTACAAATCTCTACTAGTCGTACTAAACGAGCGCAACCCAGATTCTTCTTCACGGCTTCTAAATTCTGGAATGGTCTTCCTAGTTCCTATTTTCTTCACTCTTATGGTACGAAAAAAATTATGGAAGCGGTTTGTAGCTAAACCTGTTCAATACCACAGTTATTAAAAAAAAATACTATAATGTCGTCTAAGTACACAAAACATTTGCAGTGCTATAGTTATTATTCTTGACACCGTTTATACTGCTTCCTATAAACAGGTGTCGCATTTTTTTTACATTAATGCCACTTATATTTTGTTCCATTCTGTAAGAAACACATCAGCGTACTTTGCCCAGATTTTTTGAATTAAGTCTTGTTCCTCAGTATTACAATTGTTTTCATTAACTGAATATAAAGAATTATCTACTCTGTTAAGTGAAATTTTATTTTCCTCAAAATTGTTTAACGTGTATTTTTTTAATTCTACATAATCTGTTATTATAATAATTTAATATTAGTCAAGTTGCTTTGGTATGTGTGAATCCTTGCGATATTCCATGCTCACATTCCATTAATATAAGTAATTTGATTGTAATCTCATTATATTTAGAATTTACATCAGTTCTACATACATAAAGACAAAATTTACATCGATTGGGGCTTGAACCTTGATGGCGCAGTTGGTTAGCCCGATACTCTAGCAAAGTACTGATCTTAGATTCAAATCCTACTCGAGGTAAACTTTTTATTTATGTATTTTATAAAATTAATAATAATTTTTAATTACATATTTACCTTTGAACTTATTCGTTCATAACAAAAACTTATAATAATTTAATATTAGTCAAGTTGCTTTGGTATGTGTGAATCCTTGCGATATTGCAGGCTCACATTCCATTAATATAAGTAATTTGATTGTAATCTCATTACATTTAGAATTGACATCAGTTCTACATACATAAAGACAAAATTTACATCGTTTGGGGCTTGAAACTTGATGGCGTAGTTGGTTAGCGCGTAGTTCAAAGTACAGGTCGTAGGTTCAAATCCTACTGAGGTAAACTTTTATTTATGTATTTAATAAAATTAATAATAATTTTTGATTACATATTTACCTTTGAACTTATTCGTTCATAACAAAAACTTATAATAATTTAATATTAGTCAAGTTGTCTTTGGTATGTGTGAATCCTTGCGATATTGCAGGCTCACATTCCATTAATATAAGTAATTTGACTGTAATCACATTACATTTAGAATTTACATCAGTTCTACATACATAAAGACAAAATTTACATCGATTGGGGCTTGAACCTTGATGGCGCAGTTGGTTAGCGCGGTACTCTAGAAAATACAGGTCGTAGGTTCAAATCCTACTCGAGGTAAACTTTTATTTGTGTATTTAATAAAATTAATAATAATTTTTAGCTACATAATCTGGTTTAAAACCCCCAAGTTCAATTTAAGAAATCTAATTGCGGTTAAACTGTTTTCTGGTTTTACAGCTAATCCCACTCAATCTTCTACTTCTTTCGCTAAAATGAGACATATTCCTATCATATCTCCTCAAGACTTACGTCTTTATGCAATAATTATTTGTACTTTTTGAACAGATAGTAATTTATAACTGATTTGTTTTAAGAGCTTTATTGCTATTACCGTTATTATTTTGTTGTCGTCTAATTTTACTTAATAATAACTATATTTTACTAATTACTGAATTTTTCTACGGAGCACGGAAAATCGTGATTTAGGAGTTTGTTATAAAATACTAAATATAGAAAACTGAAATTAATTATAAGGGATCTAGCGATCCTAAAAATGGTTGTTAGAAAAAAATAATAAAACGATATATAAAGTATCCCACTTTTAAGGTGTCAAGTATGTGGACACACTTATACGTAAAATAGGTAAAAAACATGGCATAGGTATTATTTATAAGCGGAAACGTCCTTGCTCAAGGAATTGAAATGTGGGGAATGTTTATTATGTTTGAATAATTTTGCTGTAGAAGTCACATATTGTAAAGGAAAGAATAAATTATTTTTTGTTGAATTCTTTTCAATTATATTTTAATTGGTCTTAACTCATTTTAAAAACATTACCTAAATATCTACCGCCCAAGAAATATTTCGCCCATGAATTTGTATACAAGGCTGACAGAGGTAAAAAAACCTTAGTAATTGCTGTAATGACCACTTAACACATGCAAAAATTTATTTAAACATGAAAGTTTACGTTTTATTATGAGAATCAATCAAACTTTATTGTAATCACAATGTTTAGGAATTTAAAAGCGCGCCACTGAATTGCAATAAGGAAATAAGTACCTAAAAAAACAAATAATTAAGGAATGTTAATAAATAGAATAATTTTTGAGATTTAAGCCTGAGAAAGTATGCATTCTTCCAACCATTGTAGTAAGTTTTCTAAATATAAATAAGTTGTAGGTCAATTATATTTTCCATGAAAACATTATTGTTTTACTTCATTTCGTATTGTTGGCACACATAACGTCCTATAAAAATACACTCATTTTTGAAGGTTTAAATTATATTTTATTTGACTTTCAAAAATGATAAAAAATAATAATAATAAAACTTTTTCTATTATACAATAGAATTATTATCAATTTAATTTCAACATTTCCTACAGTATAGGAAAGTAAAATAAAATTTAAAATAAAACTTAAATAATTTTAACTTTCGCTTTATATAACTTTCTTTATGACTATTAGAAATTAATTTTATTTGTTAATATATCTAAACAATTACAACTATTCATAAAAAAAAAAACAACTACAGCATAATTTTGGGCTCTATCGTCCGAAATATCTAGCATCTAACACTGGGTTTGTACAGAAAATCATAATTTTATACTTTAGCATTAATAATTATTTCCCAAAACTCCACAATTTCGTAACCAAGCGTAAACTGCTGCTTTAAATATTTATACAAATTATTCGAATAATCATACTTAGATTCTAGCTATTCGTGCTTTGGAATAAATATAAACATACAATTATAAGCAAAATTGTATCTTTTATTTTTCCTAAAATGCATATTTCATTAATAAATGCATATGTTCTAAATTTAAATTTATGAACTTTGACTATGTATTATTTTTCATTAATTAAAATATTACTTTAATTTTATTTAAAGTAATAGATAACTTAACCTTCACGCCATTCCCTTGCGGGGTAGGCAAAACAATCCCTGCCTCTTATTTATTTTTCATTGACAATCTTTCTCCATGCTTTCCTATCACCGCATACCTCCCTAGCATCCACAAGATTCATACATAGTCTCTGACATGCCCTTTTGTATTTAAAACTCCCTATCTTTCTTTCCTTTATCATAGATTCTACTACATTCAGCCAAGTTTTACGCAGCCTACCAGGCCCGGCCTTTCCCCTAACCTCACCCACATATATTTGTTTCGTTAATCTTGCCTTGTTCATTCTCTCAATGTGACCAAACCAACGTAATGTACAACTTTTATATCTATCCATCATCGTCATTTCCTCACCGCACTCCGTCATTATGCATTCATTTTTTATCTTGTCCCTTCCCGTTTTACCACATGAGCTTCTCAGGAATCTCATACCCACGGCATTTATTTTTCTTTCGTGCTTTTTTTGACATACCCGTGTCTCACTTCCATACAGTACTGACGGGACGAATACGCTATTATAGATTGCTCGTTTCGCAGCTAGGCTCATGCTTTCATTTCTCATTATCGTCTTCCAATCACTTTCCTTCCAGCATTGACCCTTTGTCCAATCTCGCTCTCAATTGTACCATCTGCAGTAAACATTCTACCGAAATATACCAGCTCGTCCACTTGCTCCACAATTTCATCTTGCAGAGTAAATACTCTACTCTCCTTTCCACCTTCCCGATTGAACACCACAATCTTAGTTTTGTTCACGTTTACCTTTAGGTCCATGCTCTCACAGAATGTATCAAACTTCATCAGAGCGGTTTGCAGCTCATCCGCACTGTCACTTAATAACACTGTGTCATCTGCAAACACCAGAAGTCGTACATTTACGTCACTAACTATTACACCATTTGTATCGGTACATGCTTGTCTAAGACATTTATCCATGTATACAGCGTTGTCGCACTCCTTGCTCAATATTAAAGTATTCACTCACACCTCCTCTCACCTTAGCACATGCCCGACTACCGTTGTATACTGCCCTTATTCCATTTATTAGACCTTTATTTACGCCATATTCATTTAATATTTCCCACAGCTTCTCACTATTCACTCTGTTATATGCTTTCTCCAGATCTACAAACGCACAGTACAATTTCCTTTTTACCTTTAAACACTTTTCGATCACCTGCTGGAGAGCAACAATCTGATCGACACATCCTCTCCCTGGCATGAAGCCACCTTGCACATCCCACATCTTAATTTGTGTAGTTTCTCGTACTCTATCAATCAGTATCCTTCCAAACGCTTTACCAGGTACGCTGAGCAAGCTTATTCCTCTGTAGTTCTTACAATCACTCTAGTTCCCCTTACCTTTATACAATGGTACAATGATCGCGCTCTTCCAATCATTCGGCACTTTTCCACACATAAGGCATACATTGAATAATTCACACAATCTTCGTATAAGCTTTGCACCACCATACTTGAGCATTTCACCAGTGATTTCATCTACACCTGCTCCCTTGCCGTTTTTCAACCTTCCTACCGTTTTCTCTACCTCATTTATTCCAATATCCTTCTCAGTTTCATTCATCATTTCTTCTATATTCTCCTTATTTAACCCTTCAGTCTTACTTTCCTCACTACTGTACAGCTTTCCGAAATATTCTTTTCAGCATTTCCTCACTTCACAATCGTCCCATACTATTTCGTTTCTAGCATTCATCACTCCTGCAGCGTTCTGTTTTGGGCCACGTTTTGTATTTTTGACCCATTTCCAGAAGAGTTTTTGTTTCCTCAAAATCATCCTGCATTTTCTCTCCTTCCACAGCCATCACTTCCTCTTTACTTATTCTCACTGCCTCCTTCGCTTCTTTGTTTCTTAATTTGTACACCTCATACAATCATTTCTTCTCAGTCTCATTTTCTGCAGCAATCATTGTCATGTACGCATATTTTTTCTTACATACTGCCTTTTTTACCGACTAATTCCACTAAGCACATTTTTTCTGTCTACCTACAGTCACTCTTCCACATATTCGCACGGCACTATTGACAACAGAGTTTTTCAAGCTTATCCATGCACTTTCAATGTCAGTGTCTTTTATTTGTTCGTTCCACACTGTTTCATTCACATTCAACTCTTTACTCACAGCATATGCGTATTTCATTCTCGCACCATTATCCACTAGTTTGTCAACCCTAATACTGGACGTTCGCATTACGTTTGCTTTCCTTCTCCAGAGCCAGTTTTGCCCTAAACACACTCTCGATACAGCCAAAAAGTGGTCCGATCGACACTCCGCTACGCGCTTTACTTTTGTGTCTTTCACCAGGTTTCTAAGCTGTTCATCATACACTATCAAGTCTATCATACTTTTGGATTCACCTCTTTGCCATGTATACATATGCACATTTTTATGTTTAAACCACGTATTGGATACAAACAGGCTTCTCTCCACACAGATGTTCAGCAGGTGTTCACCGTTCTCATTGACTCTTTGATCTCCAAACTTTCCTAGAACGCGTTCACTATGATCTCTCTATACACCCACCCATCCGTCCATATCCCCCACTATAATCATTCTTTCGTTTGGCTTACATACTTTCAACACGATCTCTACTTCATTCCAGAAGTTCTCACGCTCCTGGTCTCTTTGTCCATTCACCGGTGCATAGCATGCAATAAGAAAAATTCTTCGAAACTCCACTTTCATTCTAACCCATATTACCCGGGAAGATACCAATTCGTACTGTTTAACACATCTTTTCGCTCTTTCACTTATGATCATCCCAACTCCTTTTGCGCCATGCACTTCCGTCTCAACTCCTGACCATAGTGACAGGCTGCCATCTCCACAGCATCCTTTCCTTTGCGCTTTGCCTCCGATACACACAGAATATCAAGGTGTCTTTCGTACATTAAATTCGCAATTTCAAATTCTTTACCATGCATACCTCTAACATTCCACGTACCGACTCGCCATTCATTCCTTGCACAGTCATCAGCAACGGGGCCTGTCTGTTTCGACCTTGACCGCCCCTTGTAGCCAGGTCGATCCGAGGCAATTGTATTGTTTTCTTGAGTAATACCATAGCGAGCAGACCGGTTACTGGCCAAATCGTGCCCCGGACGATGTAGCATTCCCTACTAACGGCATCGTCCAACTACCGGACAATTTGTCTACTGTCACGACATAATAGATAGATATAAATAATAGATCGTATACTTACTGTACGCATCTCATCTCAAAATGTACATTTTTTTTACCTACCCTGCAATCACACCACGCGTTTCAACCATACTGCTCTATACGCGATTCCTGGTTCCGCGCCCCTCACCGAACTCGCTGGTATTTATTAGCGACCAACTGTTATGATGTTATTTCGCGCCTATTTCAACTAAAGAGCCTTTTACTGGTCAGATTATCATTATCTTTGTTTATTATTATTATTCAAACCGCTGGGTATAAAAACCTGTTCAAACGCTTACCCTTATTTAATTGATTTAGAAGTTGTCACTTAACATGTATTTGACTGAAAGCACTGACATAAAGCTAATTATTTAACTTAAAAAGTATGATAATCTTTTATGTTTACATTTTTATTAGAAAAAATATACAATTTATCCGATTTCTTGTTTTGTTGTTTTGAAAATAAAAGGTATTTGAATTTAATCGAAAAAAGTAATCTTTTAGAGCAAAACTTCTTTAAATTTCTTATTTATTAAACGAATATTGAAAAGGAAGTGAAGTATGTTAATTATTTAACCTGAAACTATGCAACTCGATTTAATTTACTCGATTCATATAATATGCTATTTACTATTTTAAATTTTTATTATTAAAATTTCAATTTACAATTGCTGGCGACGCGCCTACCTGCTTTCCCTTTGTCTTTACCCGGTTTCTTGTCTTATTATTTGAGAATAAAAAAAGACATTGTACTTCAATCTATAATGTGGACTTTTAGTAAAACTAAATTTTCCTTAACTAGCTACATTTCTTATTTATAAAATGAATATTGTAAAGAAGTGAGGGATACTAATTATTTAAAATTAAAACTATGAGGATCTATTCAATTTGGTATGTTTAATTTGCTACTAAAAACTGAATTGCTTTATTTATTGACTTAATTCATTTACTGTCGGATTTAAGATGTATTTATACTTCAGTTGTTAAAATTTTACAGAAACGCCCGGGTTTCCCCTAACGACTTGACCTTTCTTTCTTTTAACTGCTAAAATGCGTTTTATTTATTTGAGAAAAAAAACTGTATTTCATTCAGAATTTCGATTACAAATTAGAGCCAGTCATTTGCTTATTTGTTTATTTATTTGCTTTGGAATGCGGATTCGATCCAGTTAAAATTAAGTATTTTAGTAGATCTCTATAATTGATTGTCATTGCAAAAATGTTTGAATTCAAGACAAAGGGGCAGTATTTGCGCTTTAAGCTCACTCTACAATTCTACGAGTTTTAACAATCACATCTGATATGGGTTTAAAAGAGCCGTAATTTTTCGTAGAAATTCAACCCTACAGCAATCCGCCTTTTTTTTGTACACGTTACAAGATTTTACTGGTTAGATTATTGTCTTTGACCATTATTAATATTAAAACCGCTGAGCCTAAAATATGTTCAAAAACTCACCCGTGCCGTACAGTAACTCTATTGAATTAGAAATTGTCATTTTAATCCGGACTTGCTTCACTAATCCAAGGTAGAAGCTGGAGCCATCACAAACACGTCCTATCGCTTTGACCATCACTGTTCATTGCACTGAACATTTTAAAAAAGAAATTCAAATTATTGCATTAAGACCATTGAGTTTAAATTTAAATTTAAATCACCGATTGAATATTTGTGGTAATTTAGTAATTAACCAAATAAGATGCAATTGTAGGGAATAATTACGGTGTTTTCCCGTGTCGCTCGTTCCCCTTTCGAGCGTGGAAAAAAAAATTTCGGGCTTCAGAAAATATTTCCTTTCCTTGAATCTTAAAGTACAGTATTTATATCTATATTATTGCTCAATTAAATGGACAAAGTTCATGGGGTTGAATATTCTCATTGCTTTAATTCCATAAAAACTAATACAAATAACATAATAAAATACAGCCGTTACCAATTACTTTTTTTATTAAAATAAATGGTTTTTTACAGGTGTATTTTTATATTTATATTTTACATAAATATATACGTTTCGATTTCAATTACAGTTGTCGTTCGCAGTAGTGGTAGGGGAAAGTGGGGGAATACCGGACAGCAGGGGTAATGCCGGCCTGATTCATACGTAAAAGCCCCACCCTACTTAGTTTCAAGTGAACTGTTGATTTCAGGACCAGTTCACCGCCATCTATTCGTAGCTTCGTCATTATAGTGAGCAGTTCTTTCGCGTTTGACTGAAAATCGCTTTTTACATGTGTCTTGTAACAATAAAACATTTTTAAAGGTATGTATATCAATTTTCTTGCTGAGTGACGAATCTACAAATTGAATATGTATAGCTTTATATGTTTTCCTTCGTGTCCAACCTCTTTTGTCTTAATATCAACCATTAGTAATGTGAATGAGCAATACCAAAACGGCGAACATATGGGGTAATACCGGGCAGTGATAAGCGGCCGGCCGGCATTACGCCACTTAAATCAATAACACGGTATTAATCTTGTTATTTATAGCAGATGCCACGCACGTACACCAGAAAAACACTGAAAGCCTCTTGGACTAAGGCACAGTTACAAGCAACATTAAATGCAATAGCTGAAGGTTTATCAGAGAGGCAGGCCGCTAAATAATTTAACATTTCCAGATCTACGTTGCAAGACAGAAGAAAAACTGAAAATAATTCTGAACCTTCATTAGGTCGAAAACCAGTGTTTTCGCTTGAGGCCAAAACGGAACTTGCATATCAAGTTAAATGTTGACATATTTTTATTTTGAGCTAACCCCCTTTAATCAGGAAAAAGAAGAGGCTGGGAAGGACTGGGTTCATGTCTCGCCGTACTATTACTCTACGAAAACCTGAAGGCACAATCGTAACTAGAATTACTGTTTTTAATCGAGAAGAGATATCTATTCTCTGGAAACCTCTTTCCTCCACTATGGAAAAATACAAATTCTCATCACAAAGAATTTTCAATTGTGACGAGACTGGGATTACGACAGTTCAACGTCCTAACAAGATATTTGCAAAAAAAGGCCAAAGAAGAGTTAGATTTGTGAGAAGCTGGGAAAGAGGGAAGACGACTACGGTGATGTGCGCGTTCAGTGCATAAAGAATATACGTGCCTCCTATGCTTATATATGCCCGCAAAACGAGAATGGAATCATTGTGTTGAGACTATTCTACCCCACACATCTCTCTCTCTGCAGATGTGTCCTTATATTCTTCTCTAAAGTCAGCTTGTCACACTGAGTGCGACAAATATTTGATCAGTCATCCAGGTGAGAGAATAACTCACAACGAAATAGCAGAATTGTTTAATGCAGCATTTAGCAGAGTAGCTACGCCCGAAAAAGCAATTAAAGGCTTCAAAGAAAACGGCTTTGTTTCCTTTTAACCCGGATACTTTTACAGAAAAAGACGTTGTTCGCAGACAGTACTCCTGCGCCTTCTTGTTCGCGTTCTAATGCTACAGATTCAAAAAAGAAATCAACGAAACATCATTCTATAATTATTCTAAGTATTTGTTTTAAACAAATAAGTTCAAAGGTAAATATGTAATTAAAAATTAGCATTCTATACTCTTCACTTCTGCTCCGTTAAAGGAAACTCTTGAGCAGAAAGAAGAAAATAGGAAGAAAAATTTGGGTGAATCTGGTGAAAATGCAAAAAGAAAAATTTTGACAAACAGCAATTGCAAATATCTGAACCAAGACAAAAGTCAAAGCGGCCAAAGCCTTCTATAATTAATTATCGGGAAAATGAAGAAAACAAACGGATGACAGCAAGGACGGAGATATTACTGAAGACATTTGCCTTCTATGCGGAAAATTAGGAAAAAACGGAGAAATATGGCTTAGATGTGTAATGTGTAGTCAATGGGCACATAAAGCCTGCACAAACAGCACTAAAGAAAAAAAAATTATTTGCGATTTTTGCTTGTAAGTGGTGGCTGGAATTACCCCGTCCTTGCGGGAAATTCCAGCCATTACGCCAATTTGTTTTGTAACTTTTGTATTAATATTTTCGTTTTTTGAAGTTAAAAGAAAGGTAAAACTAAAATAAGTATGCTCTAACCTTTCTTTTGCACCCAGTGTAGTTTCTCAGATATGTAGCAGTCAAAAGTTATAAACAATTATAGTTAAGTGACCGGCATTCCCCCCCCTTTACCCTAATTTTTTAAGAATTGTTTAAGATGTTAGAATAAATTTATGAAGTACAAAAAATATAAAAACGCAAACATAAGCCTGCTATTAATATAACAGTTTGATAAACGTAGAAAGCCAACTATGGAATACAATTTTAGTAAAGAACAACTAGATCTTTAATAAAATTAAATATTAAACTGCGTTGAAGATAACAAATCAGAACGCCTTCTAATGGTGTTAAATTTGCTCAAATTTAATCAAATTATGATGTAAGCGTAAAGTTGTGAAAAACTATAGTTTGAAATTGATAAAAACATTCACAAATAAAAACCTGACATATTAATTATGGATCTAGTCAAATCTAAGAAAGAAATAAGTTTTTTATTAATCATTGTAATTGTTATTTTACTGTGAAAACACACTGTAGTACGTTTAATACCATTTTTAATTTTAATTTTAACTACATATGTTAAATTATTATAGTGCTGTGGTAACTTAACGTATAATTGGTAAAGCATTTAATTCAATCACTAGGAAAAACCAGCAAAAAACTTATACATACCAAAAGCTAAAATTGAAATTAAGATGTATCATTGTGCCTTTTTTAACTATAATGCCAAGACCTATTTAAAAGGAGACTTTCTGCTCGCCTATTGAAGTCATTAAGATGTGTATATATCTCAATAGCTTCACATTGTAAACGAACACAATAAAGAGTTTGTCTTGACAATATTCCCATATTACCGAATTGAATGTCATGATTTAAATTATTTAAAATATGCTCAGCTAACGAAGATTTGTCTGATTGATCTAATCTACAAAATCTCATATGTTCTTTACGTCTTGTATCAAAGCTATGTTCTGCTCTTCCAATGTGTACTTTTCCATAAGAACAAGATAACTTCGGAAGATAGTAATGGGTTTGAAATATCATTAGGTCAATAAATGTCCCTTGTCATGGCCCTCTTAGCGGGAAATTTGAATTTGTTTATAGCGGTATATTTTTGTGCGAAATTTGAATGTGTTTGTCGCGCCAGCTAGTGGTACATGGACTAATGAATGTGTTCTGTAATAGAGATTGATCGTGGCGCCACCTAACGGTGTATTTTTAAAAGTACATCCTGGCTCTGCAATGTTAAGGCGGGAGATTTAAAATAGTATTTCTGTAATAGAGGCCGATTATCGATAATAAACAGATTTTTTGTAGTACGAGTCAAAAATTATTTTACTTATTAAGTCAATCTGACCACTACATAACACAACAATTATAAAATCGTTTTTCTAAATGAATATTAAATTAGTACTTTTGCCTACTGGTCCTAAAGATATTGTAACATTTTTGTCCTTCAACTGTTCATTAAATTGATGTATACGTTGGTCCTCGGCTTTGAAATACTTGTGGAAACGGTCAGGTAACATGTATTGAACTCCTCTAGTTCCACAATGACGTTTTCGCCATACTTTGTCGATATGACACTCAGATTGAGTATCATGTAAGCGACTCCGGTCTCCAAATCCTTAATGTTTTTGAATGGTTTAAAGTGTGTTGATAAATTTAGAGCAGATAAATCCATATCTGTAATTATAGTATAACATTAAAACCTTTATTAAATAAAGTAAATAAATAAAATAAGAGTTAAAGCCTGAAACAATCACTTACCAGTGCTGTATTGAAAGAACTTATCGGGAGATTGACACACGAGTGAATAACTGTTGGTTTTCTGTTACCTATATTCTCACAGTACATTCACTTCTGTTTTACTAGTTCTAGCATATTTGGAAAAACCAACTAATCATTCACTATTCAAATAGCTCTAACGTGTCTGGGGAAAACTCACTAATTACCTAATTACGTAAAAAGGTGTTTGAAATACAAATATAATGTTTTGTAGTTAGATTGCAATTACATTGAATTTTATAAACAACTTTTTTAGTTACATTTCATTTAAAATCTAAATCGCTAAGTATTTGATCTTGCTTCCCGATTGTAAAACCCATGCTCCGATTCAAAATACTGTTTTTGATTCAGGTTGAAAAAAACAATGCACCCATTTTGATATTAACAAAATAATTAAGATAAAGACAAAATATACAATTGATTTTAAATACGCTGTTAAACCCTGCATAATAATAATGGAACAGTTAATGGGGATTGCATAATCAGTTAATTACTTTGACGTTATACAAAAAGTGAATGTACGATTTCGTAAGTGGATGTAAACAATAATAAATTCAATACATATTTTAGGTACAAGTATATATCTGGGCATTAGCCAGAGATGCAATGCAATTGCGTAAGATGTTATAATTAACTCATCAGAATCAACAGAATAATTGTCTATCAAGCTCTTCGTGTAAACCGTCAGCAGCCAAAACCCGTTATATCTTCAGTACAAAGTAAGGTACTTGCTGTATTTTTAGCTAAACAAACTTCAAGTTGCAAGTCTAAGATGTTGATTTCAGATGTGATTCTGGTGATTCATACTGAGAAGGTAATATCAAATTACCTTAAGCGTTTCATTTTCAATAAGACATTTGTTAGTTTTTATTTACCAGATCAGAATTGTGGAAAAACAAGCGTTATACAATAACTTGATTGTTCCATCATTTATCAAATCAATCTCAAGCAAACCCCAAAAAAATCGATTAATAAAATCAATTAACCAAATCAATCTCAATCAAACCAATTAATGAAATCAATCGATGAATCAAACCAAATACATAATCAGGCTTTTAATTACACCCCAATTTAAATCGAAAAGTAATATAGAAATAAATTCAAGATATTGACGTGAAATCGACTTCTATGAAAACATCGTGCTTATTTCCAGTAATAAAAAGATCTCGCAACTTGAAGAGTGCTTTTTATGACAGCTTTTAAAATTATTTTTCACAATGTGTTGCATAGTAGTAAAATGGTCACTAAAATTATTTTTGTCATGTGCTGAAAACCCTGTGATTCCCGTTGCGTCACCACCAACACCATATAAGGGTTCTGGCATCAGCTCTCCGTAGGTACTCTGGAATTAATTAAAAGTAACACCCCAAATCGATTAATCAATCAATTCAATCAAACCAATCTCAAGTACCACGAATCAGAAATGATTTTATTTATTAAGCCAATCGCATACAACCACAGGGTGAGCGTTCTGATTGCAGGGCTTAAATAATTGCATACGATCTAGATGCGTACCTCGGTAACTGATTAGAAGTACATACAAGTCGAATCATTCTTGTGGCTAGGGATAGATTTCAAACATATAGAAGTTGATCAATTTAATGGGCAGTTGAAGGATAAAGATGTTTCAATACGATCTTTAGGACCAGCAGGCAAAAGTACTAATTTAATATTCATTTAGAAAAACGATTTTATGATTGTTGTTATGTAGTTGATGAAATTGGCTTAATAAGTAAAATCATTTTTGACTCGTACTACAAAAAATCTGTTTATTATCGATAATCGACCTCTATTACAGAAACACTATTTCAACTTTCCCACCTTAACATTGCAGGGCCTGGATGTACTTTTAAAAATATACCGCTAGGTGGCGCCACAATCAATCTCTATTACAGAAAGCATTCATTAGACCTAGAAATAGACAACTAGATGGAACCATAAATTTCCCGCCAAGAGGGCCACGACAAAAGGGCCTAACACAAGTTCCCACGGATATCTTGACATAGCATGAGGTCCGCTTATTAAAATACTATTTACCTTCAAGGGGGTCCTGGCAAAGGGGCGAAGACCCTAACAGGAGTTCATATACTTGTCTTATGTGATATTATAAGAGCCCCCTTATTAGAATACTACTTATTACCAAGGGGGCCTCGACAAGGGGGCGAAGACCCTAACACAAGTTTCTCTTTTATGAGATAGTATGAGGGCCCTGTATTTTAAAATTTCCGGCCATAATGAATGCGCGCACACGACCAATCAGCTGAAAGGGGGCGTAACCTAATCTCCAATCAGAACACAGCGTCTTAGGCCTCCAACAAGAAGACAGCTTGGGCGGAGTGTAAGGACCAATCAGAAACCAGTCGAGCGTGGCCTGACATTAGGTCCTCCAATCAAAACCATCGGCCTGGGGCTGCATGCGCACACGAACAATCAGCTGACAGTGGGCGTGGCCACTCGGTCACGTGACTATTCATGCTCCACCCCCCCCCCCACCACTTTTAATTGTAATGTCATAATTAAGAACAAAATGGCGGCGAAAGTCCCCACATTCTATTTACTTTTAATTTTTAAGCGGTTTTGTTGTGATTTTCTACAGTATTGTATTATTGTATGTAGTTTGTTTAATATATGTTACGTTCATTAATAGATATATGTTACTCACCCATTGTACCTACTATTATCTTATCGTACTATATTTGCTGTTCATGTTTAATGTAAACAATGCTCAGTACCGAAATATACAAAAGTTAGTTATCTTATGCTTAGAGTCCATCCTGTCTGGCCAAACCTCCAAATTCAGTACGGGTTCTTATGGAGTAACTCTTTCTTTTCCTATCTTTAGTCATTTCTAAATAACGGTATCATTGTTCTTCATAGGGATGAATATAATAACAAATTAATATCAACTCCGTGTACTGTCAAATTTATTGCTTGCTTCTTCTACGATATTTCTGGAATTAAGCTAACTCCATTTATTAAAAATCGTTCTTTTCAGAACGCCTACATCTTATTCACGCGTCTTATAATGTAGTGATGAGTAATTTCTATAATTGTACGATTGAGGATATTTTGTAGAATTTTGTATAATATGAAGATTGAAGCTGAATGTGGTCCTGCAAACATAAAACGACATAGTGGAAAACACTTCAACCATAAGGAGAAATGCCTCATTATGAATTGACTCAATTATTTATTGACCACAATGAACGTTAGTACAGCTGTTACAGAAGCCAGCAAAGCTTTATGTTACACAAAGTGTAGTGTCTATGCTATCAAAAAGAAATATCAAACCAAAGCAGTAGCTAGTCCGAAAAAAACGCATGAAACGAAAAGGTGCACAACTCTATGATCGACCTGAATATACAGTCAATTGTTCGACGTAAAGTGCACATTAAAAATATTCCACCAACGATGAATAGTATGCTTTGCTTCCATTAATGGTGATGATCTACCAAATTTTAAACGCAGTACACTATTCAACCATTTGAAAGATATGGGTTTTGAGTTTCAAAAGACGCGACACAAGAGTATCCTTGTTGAACGTGATGACTAGAGCTCGGATTATATTCAAAATGCATATTCTATAATATAAATAAGCCATCAAAAATATTTTGTTTATACACGAATCGCATAATTTAAATTCGATTGACACCAACTTTATTTTGCATATTTTGCATATTTACGTGATGTTGTGCATATTTCGCATATTTCACTCATTGCGTGCATTTTATTGCATATTTTTTCAATTTAATTTTTTTTTATAATGAAAATGAAAAATTACATTTATTCTATACATTCATGAAGTTTTTCGCCGTTCTTTTTCTTCTTCCCATTTTGGAAATTCAATATTAAATTATGTGTATTCTTGCATATTTATTTATCTACAGGAAACTCATTAAGGCAGAATGCAATAAATCTTTCAGTTTCAAATTTCAATAGCTTATTGTTCTGAGGGCAATTGGCAATAAGTTACTATTATTGTTCGTTTGACTAATTACATTTGTTATCCAAATTCCAAAGAGCACTTTAATGAAATTATTTCTATGAATGGGTGAATAGACCGGGTACTTTAATGTTAATAAGCAATTGCAATATGCGTAATGCTTACATCAAAAGTTTAAAGATGTTTTTTTTAACCTACTCAAACAAATGAAATGAAAATGAAATTATATAATCCTATATATTAAAATAATCGGGTCATTTAGTTCATGCAGATTGCGAGACAACCGCTTGACGTATTTCTACGATTTTTTTTTTTTTGATATGAAGGTAAATTTGTGTAGAAATAAATAACGGAGTCAGAATTTGATTTTAAGGTTTTAATTTTTTTACAAATTTTATTTAAAAAGTCTAGAACACGACGCTAACATTTTAAGTTTGTTTTCAAAGAAACAATTTCACATCATGTGTTTACCGCAAAATTTTGCGGGGGAAAAGCTCATTTCTATAATTTGCATTTCTTTAATAGCTTTTTTTATGATCTAACTACTAATAAATAGTAATAAAATAATCGATTATGGAAATGTCTCGATTATTCCCATCACTAATTCCTTTCCATTGTTATTTTGACTAACTTGCTCAGAAATATTTCAAGCGGATCAAGGGATTTTCCGAACTGCAGGTTTACATGCTTAAATGTTATTAACTATTATTGTGGTTGTTTGCCGACATTTCCTTTTGGGTGTTCCATTCTTAATCCCTGAGTTGTCGGCAATATTTGACTTGTCCTTGGAAAGGATCTGTGTAAAAGTGGTTAGTACTCAGATTGTAAATTTAAGTAATGCTGTATTTGCAAGACCGTGCTGTAGTGAACATTGATTGAAAAGTACGTGGCGAGCATTAAACTACAAAATCGGCGTAGCGTGGCAAAAATTAATAGTTTGGTTTCGGTTTGGATAAAGGACATTCGAAAGCTTATACTCGATGGCGAAAAAGTGTTTTGTAAGACATGCAGCAAAATAGTAAGTAGTATTTTTTATTAATTAGATCAGTAGTGGCTTTTTGATTTTAAAAATAATAGCCTACAAGTTTTATTATTTTAAATTGTTAGATCTGAATTGGATATTACTTGTAATTTTCACAGATACTCCGTAAAAAACAATTTCAAATAACGCAACACATTGGAACTCCCTTACGTCAAGTTAGATTGAAGAAAGACGGTACACAACTATCCCTAAAGGAATCAGTGGTTGCAAGTTCTACAAATAATGGAAGGGAAACTTTTAATTCAGAACTGTGTCAGGCACTTGTTAATTCAAACATACCATTATCAAAGTTAGGAAACGAAAGTTTTAAGTCTGTAAAATGTCAATTCCAGACGAAAGTAGGTACATTAAGAAAAAAATATATTAATGATGTTTATATTAGTACAATGAAAACAATACGAAACTGTGTAGGTGAAAACCATATTTACTTTATTGTAGATGAAACCACCGATATTTGTGGGCGTGCCATCGTTAATCTAATGCTTGAGATCTTAGATGGGGCACATCCTAGCCCATGTTATTTAATTACCTGCAAAGAAATCGATAAAGTAGATAATTTAACAATAACTAGATTTCTAAACGACAGGTTAACAAAGTGTTTTCTTCCCGAAGCGGTTCCTTCCGAAAAAATCGTATTGATGTTATCGGATGGAGCTACGTATATGATTAAAGCAGAAAAAACCTAAAAATATTCTATAAAAATTTAATTCACACAACATGTTTGGCCCACGCGATTAATAGAGTAGCCGAAGAAAAAAGGATACAATTTCCACTTGTAAATATTTATATTAGTAATGTTAAAAAAGTGTTTATAAAAGCGCCCCTGAGAATACAACTGTACAAAGAAAAATTACCAAATATTATTACTAGGCGGAGTACTTGGTTAAATGCTGCTGTTTTGTATGCGGAATATTTTAATAAAATTAAAGAAGTAATTGTAGATATCTGATAGTTCAGCAGCAAATATAGAATCCAAAATAGTGTTGCGGAAATCTGAACTACCACAGCAGTAAGCATTTATTAAAACCACTTATAACCCTATCGTCAAAACAATTTTGAATTTAGAAAAAGAGGGAATGCCTTTGACGGAGTCAATTGACTAGTTAATAGTTTCAAAAATCGATTGGCGGAGTTACTGGAAAAATTGAAAATATCATTCAACAAAAACTTATTGGTGTTCTAATTAAAAATGAAGGGTTTAACATTCTTGAAAATATTTCAAACATTTTACAAGGTGAATTGGTGCTAAGTAATGTAGATCCTGCAATCATTTCTTTTTTAAAATATGCGCCCATTACATCTTTAGATCTAGAGCGAAGTTTTTCTATATACAAGAATATACTTTCCGATAGAAGGCAATCGTTTACTATGCAGAATTTAGAAAAATATATAATCATAAACTATTTTGTTCATGTAAATAACAGTAAAGTAAATAATTAATGCTTTTTATTGTCTGTTATGGTCTTATTATTCTATTAGTTAATCTCATTAGCCATTAATATTATAATTATTGTTTTATATGTAGTGTACATGTATTATTTTAAAAATAAATGTATAAAAAAATTTTGTTTATTATTGTGAGTAAAATTTAGTGCATATGCTGCATATTTTTGTGCATATTTTACAGAATCAAGTGCATATTTTAAAGATTTTAGATGCATGTAAATGCGCATATTTTAACTAATTTTCGTGCATATAAGTCCGAGCTCTAGTGATGACATAACATGGAGGCATAAACACTTAAGATGCATCAGAATGTTCCGAGAACAAGGTTCGATCTCTAATTACATGTTTATAAAATAATGTCGTGTTTCGAATAATTAAAAATGTTCACTTTTTAGGTCAATATATTATATACATCGATGAATCGTGGGTTAACGTTGAGCATGGTGTGACGCCATTATTGAAAGTGGTCGGCAGGCATTCGTTCAAGGGCTCAGTACAGATCTAAAATCACCAAGTGGTCTTGGACCCCGATTTGCCTTTCATGCTGGTGGCGATAACGGTTTTATTCCTGGTGCGGAGCTTACTTTCCTCTGTAAAAAGAACACAGCCGATGTGCACAATGAAATGGATGCAGACACTTACGAGAAGCGGTTTATCAATCAACTCATTCCAAATATACCACCAAATTGAATTATCGTTATTGACAACGCTTCTTATCAAAGCAAGAAGGTAGAGCAGATTCCAACAATGGCGTGGCGAAAAGAACAAATTGTAGGAAGACATGGAGGAATTAATAAAATTTGGTTACGAAAAAGTGACGATTGAAAATTGGCAACATTATATAAGTCATGTAAAAATCGTTGAAGGTAAGATGTGGGTAGCTGATAACCTTCAAGATGATATTGCAGATTTTATAATCAAAGTTACGGAATCATCATCCGAGGACCTAGAAATTGATTCGAGCTATTGAACTGTACTGAAAAACAAAAAAAATTTAGTAAAATACGAAGTGTGGGTATTAAATAAAAATAAAATGTTTTACAGCGTCAGTCTCGTTATTTAATAGCCACACTTTCTATATTATATTACGATGGAAATAAAAGATGCAGCTATAATCAAACTTTAATAAAATTGTTATTTTGTTTATATACTGCAAACTCCTTCCGTAAGCAAAGGGTAAGGTACCAATTGCTCATGCTGTTGCTTATAGAGCTTCTTTCACAATCCCATGTACAGGGTAATCTAACCCATCATATTGCCATGTAAATTTGTATAGATTAAGGGTAGTCTTTATCGGTATATTCATAAATACATTGGAGATTTATCTAAATTTGTATTGCATTGCAAATATTTTTATTAATTCTGAGGTTAGAAATTGTGTTTCTCGTACCATAGATGTAGTATTATTATAATCGTAATACGTTATTACAGGTGCAGTAATCTATTGGCAGAATAAGTTTGGCTATCCTGCACTGTTTTTCCATGAGCCCCATACTTAATTTGGAGGGTTGGATGCGCTATGGGATAAAAATTGTTGAAATGTTCTTGGGTGACTTTTATTGCGAGAGGGGTCAGCATGTAACGTTTTTGTATCGGGTGGCCTTGTGTAAGTCTATATTCAAAGCCTAACTGTAGATTATATACTACTTCAACACTTATAATATGAATCACGAAAGTGAAAAACAAAAAAGACACTTTTCTTTTTTTAACTTTAAACCACGTAATTAAAGTTTAGCGTAACAACGAAAATAAAACATAGAGTGATAAAAACTTTCGCGTTATGCAATTGCCAGGAATTGTCACTGAGTTTATTAAACACATTTAATAATTTTAGTGGAAAAGTTAGAAATCTATGTACTTATATTTGCACAAAAGTATTTGTTTTAAGTAAAAGGTAAATATTAGAAATTAGAATAACAGTCGTTTATTTATTTATACTTAGGTTATAGTTTTAGTTCTTATCCACAAGAGCTTAACTTTTCAAACCACCTCTTCATCATTTTCGAAGGTCCTTAATAAGACAGTTATTGCTTATAAGTCCATAAAATGAAAGTGTTTCTGTTGGATAATTATAATACTATGTTTAATGACAGTTCATGTAATATGCCAATATTGAAAAAAAATTAACACAAATTTTTCAATATAGGTAATCCTAAACTGATGAATGAAATAAAATTCAACTATCTACATTATTATAAACGATACCTTTAGCAAAATATGGAAATGGACATATTTCGCAAAACAAGAATTATATGTCGGTAATAAAAAATGTTATTGTGCTAAAAAAATTCATTAATAATAACAACAGTTTTTAAAACCTTTTTTATACATTACGCTAACTCTTAGACAAGGAAAAGAGTTACCTAAGCTAAGTACTAACTACGGTACGCCATTTTGTCTAAAAACAAGCTTTAAAAGTTATTGACTTGATATTTACTTTCCTTACTTACCTTGAGACCTTTTGTTAGATTCAATTATTCTTAAACCCCTTTTAACTGGAAACCATAATCCTGTAGTACATTTTCTTTAAGAAAGGTTAAAAACGTTTCTATTAACAACATGAAAAATAAATCAAATTATGAAATTAATGTTAATTAATTTGTTAACATTTAATTTTAATTTGTCAATAACAATTCATAGTACTTTTTAATATCTGATACTTATACAGTGTAAACGTAGTTTATTACACTTTATAAAAGTAGTTTGTAAATTAACACTAATAATTTGCCACATTATTTATTTAAACCTAAAGCCACTGATTGCGTAATAACCAAATAGTGAAATGTTAATAAACATAATGAAAATAGGCATTTTATGTTTTCAAAAATAATAAATTGACAATTGAAACTTTCACCAATTGACATAATTCACGTTTTGTTTGGGAATAATGGTCTAGTATCACATATCATTATCACACATTTTTTTTTTATAATTGTGGACCTGGACAGGCTAATTTGACCTATCGTGCTAAAGCACTCAGGAACACTTAGGAGGATGGATAGAGGATAATGAATTGCCAATAGATGCCTATGAACAGCTACCTTAAATTTTCTCATCATCATAAGTGAGAGGAAAACAGGAACTAGGAGATCATTCCAGAGTTTAGAAGCCTGTAGAAAAATGTGGATTGCGCCCGTTTGGTACGACAAGTGGAGAGTTGTATTGCATACTGATGATGTGAATGAGCGAACCGAGTGTTTCTCGCAAAAATAGCCGAGATGGCCTCAAAGAATATAATTCAAGCACAATAGCCGTTGTAATAACGATAATACAAAGAAAGAACTGAAACCATCCTTCTATGCTCAAGGGACTGTATGTGAGAAGTTAAGGACGGGTCATCTATAAGCATAATCGCTCTTTTGAATACGATCAACGATACCGAGGGCGTATTGAGCACTAACAGAGGTGAGAATTATATTCTAGATGACGCCAATTTGGGCCTTATACAGCAGAAGGAGTTGTCGAGAGGTAAAGTACTGCTTAGATCTGTAAAAAGCCTATTTTACGAGCAGCTGTTTTGGTAGCTGACAGAAGATGGTCAATCCATGGAGATTTGAAGATACAGCCATACCCACAGAGTAATAGAGTCTGAAAACTTAAGAACTGAGCCATTTATACTACAACAGGAAATGATCGATCTTTTTGGCGGACATAAGGCAACACTGAGTTTTGTTAGCATTAAATTTAACTAGATTATTGCTTCCATTCGAGAATACGTTGAATGTCTTTGTTGATTGAATTTGCCATTTCAGCTTTAATTTCTTGATTTGACATAGAAGGTGGATTATCACTATGAGTAGACTGAGATGAACTACAGTGAAGAGTGCTATCGTCAGCAAATCAATGGATGGGGTTAGTTGTTGAAGAAATAAGGTCATTTGTACAGCAGAAAAGTGTAGGCGCTATAACGGATCCTGTGGTACGCCCGCGTTAATGCTAACTTCTTTTGAAAAAGGCCATCAACTACGACACGTATTCGTCTTTTATCAAGGAAACTAGAAACCCAGTTGATGAGCGTATCATTTAACTCAAACGAGGTGAGTTTGGCAAGTAAACACTTATGCCAAACTTGGTCAAATGCCTTTGAGATATCTGAAGCGACTACAACCGGACTGCTCTACTGTATTGTTCCAAACTTGGGTCACATATGAAAGAAGATCGCCTGTTAAACGACTTTGCCTAAACCCGTATTGGTGGTCACTAAGGAATTTGTTAGTTTCACGGAACGTGAGCAGTTGCTGATTGATGGCTTTTTCCATGATTTTAGACACAATGGAAGTGATGGCAATTGGTCGGTAGTTTGAGGGATCAGTCTTATCGCATTTTTTGGGAATAGGTTAAACATTTGCTAACTTCTATGATGGAAAGAAATACTTACCTTTTTTGGGTTTTTTAATGGTGTATTTTAAATTATACAATCTAAATGTTTCGATAACACTTACAGTTATCTTCGTCAGTAGTAATATCTATTAAAATTGTTAAAGATGTTGCAAACGATTGTGTCAAAGTTGAACAATTAAAACATAAACATCAGCATACTATTAATATAACAGTTTCAGAAACGTATAAAGCCTACTATAGAATTAAATTTTAGTAAATAATAGCTAGGTCATTAATATTTAATATTTAGTTCTTAATGAAGTAGTTATTCTTTACTAAAATTTCATTCTATAGTAAGCTTTATACGTTTCTCAAACTATTGATATTTATGTTTTAATTTTTCAACTTTGACAAAATTGTTTTCAACATCTTTAACGATTTTAATAGCTTTACTACTGACGAAGGTAACTGTAAGTGTTTAGATTGTATAATTTAAAATACATCATTAAAAAACTCAAAAAAGATAAGTGTTTTATTATATGTGATAATGGTGAAAGTTTACATTTTCATATTTCAGTCCTTTATGGGGAGGAAACATATCGTTCTACAATTTGAAAAATTAAGGAAACGTAAAGCACAATTATTATTGTCACTCACTTTTTTAATACGATGCCCAGACCAAAAAATTATGCCAAAGCTTATCTATATTAAAAGAAGTTTTAATACAAACAAGCTAATAATATTTACAGAAGAACTGAAAATGCTATTCTGCGTAATCAAATACATACTGCTAGGAAGTTATTGGATTGCACCGATAGAAATCTTTTATATTTACATTTAGAAATTACATCTATATTGAATAAAGAAGATCGGGATAAAATTGATTCTATAACGTTTAAATCTATGGAAATAAATTTTGACGTCTCATGTCAACGTCAAAAAGAAAAATTTAATAAATGATACAAACAACAAAATAATAGAGCACCTATTGATAATAAAAAACAGTTATAAACCTTTCTGATAATGTTGTTTCAGATTACGCTATTGAAGCGCTTTCTAAAGGAGGAAATTTTGCGATAACACCAAGAGTAATACCTTTTGAAGATATAATTTCCAATATCATTTAACCAAACGAGGTGAGTTTGGCAAGTAAACACTTATGCCAAACTTGATCAAATGCCTTGAGATATCTAAAGCGACTACAACTGTTTCACCGGACTGATCTACTGTATTGTTCAAACTTGGGTCACATATGAAAGAAGATCGCCTGTTGAACGACTTTGCCTAAACCTGTAACAATTAAAAGTGTCAGCCAAAAACACATTTAACAAGTTATGATGTAAGCGTAAAGTTGTGAAAAACTTCAGTTTGAAAATGTTAGAAGCATTCACAAATATAAACATGACATCAAATAAAAATAATCCAGTTAAATCTAACAAAGAGATATCTTTGTCAATAATTGCAACTGTTATTAACAATGAAAAGCATAATGCAGAACGTTTTTTGTAATTTTTTTACTTTAATCTTAATTTCAACTACTTATGTTAAATCATAGTGCTGTGGTAATTTAACATATAATTGGTAAAGCATTTGCTTCAAGGTTTAGGAAAAACACAGCAAAAAACCTAGTCATAGAAAGGTTTTTTGCTGTGTTTCAGTGTGTGTTGGCTTTCTGTAAACTTTAAAAGATAGTGAATTATTATTTTTAGATATTAATATGTCAAGAAATGGTAAACTTCCATTAGTTTCATTTTCCATGGTAAGCTGAATACTGGAATGTATACTATTTATAAAAACCAAAAACTCATGCAGTGCCTCTTCTCCATGTCTCCAAATAACAAATGTGTCATCTACATATCTATACCAAACTGAAGGTTTTTTGGGTGTACTTTGTAACTCTAATGATTCAAATGTTTCCATGTAGAGATTAGCTATAACAGGACTAAGGGGGCTACCCATTGCTACACCATCAATCTGTGCATAAAATTTACTATTCCACTGAAAATAAGTTGTAGTAAGACTACGCTGAAAAATAGTGGTTTGATCCTTTGGAAAAAGATGATCAATGTATTCAATAGTTTCTTTTAGAAGCAATTTTGTAAAAAGTGAAACAATATCAAAACTGACCATTATATCACCCTCTTCAATTTTGAAACTATGCATTTTTTCAACAAAGTCGGCAGAATTTTTAATGTAATGGGGTGTTTTTTACCTATATGAGGTTGTAATAAAAATGTAAGATGTTTTGCAAGACTATATGTAGGAGAACCAATTGCACTAACAATAGGCCTTAAAGGAATATTCTGTTTATGGAATTTTGGTAAACCATATAGCTTCAGAGTTAGTTAGTTTCTTTTTTATTTCTTCAGGAATAGATAATTTAATCAGTTCTTCAGTTTTAAAAAAAAAACTATTTTGTTGGATCTTTTGGTATTTCACGATAAGTCACTGGTTCCAACAATTGTTCTATTTTAACGTTATAATCGTTCATATTTAATATGTTAACGGTGTTATATCTAACTTCATTAACAGCATCAAAAGGTAATGATTTAATGAAGTTTTCGATATTGGAAATCATATCTCTTGGTGTTATTGCAAAATTTCCTCCTTTAGAAAGCGCTTCAATAGCATAATCTGAAACAACATTATCAGAAAGGTTTATAACTGTTTTTTTATAATCAATAGGTGGTCTATTATTTTGTTGTTTGTATCATTTATTAAACTTTTCTTTTTGACGTTGACATGAGACGTCAAAATTTATTTCCATAGATTTAAACGTTATAGAATCAATTTTATCTCAATCTTCTCTATTCAATATAGATGTAATTTCTAAATGTAAATATCAAAGATTTCTATCGGTGCTATCCAACAACTTCCTAGTAATATGTATTTGGTTACGCAGAAGAGCATTGTCAGTTCTTCTGTAAACATTATTAGCTTGTTTGTATTAAAACATCTTTTAATATAGATAAACTTTGGCATAATTTTTTGGTCTCGGTATCGTAATAAAAAAGTGAGTGACAATAATAATTGTGCTTTACGATTCCTTAATTTTTCAAATTGTCTGATAGAACGATATGTTTCCTCCCCATAGAGGACTGAAATATGAAAATGTAAACTTTCACCATTATCACACATAATAAAATATTTTTTTGAGTTTTTAATGATCTATTTTAAATTATAATTTATGTTATCTTCGTCAGTAGTAAAACTATTAAAATCGTTAAAGATGTTGAAAACAATTTTGTCAAAGTTGAAAAATTAAAACATAAACATCAATAGTTTGAGAAACGTATAAAGCTTACTATAGAATGAAATTTTAGTAAAGAATAACTAGATCATTAAAAACTAAATATTAAATATTAATGACCTAGCTATTATTTACTAAAATTTAATTCTATAGTTGGGTTTATATGTTTCTGAAACTGTTATATTAATATCAGGCTGATGTTTATGTTTTAATTTTTCAACTTTGACAAAAATGTTTGCAACATCTTTAACAATTGTAATACATGTTACTACTGACGAAGATAACTGTAAGTGTTATCGAAACGTTTATATTGTATAATTCAAAATACATCATTAAAAAACTCAAAAAAGATAAGTGTTTTATTAACAAATTAACACCAAAATGACAAATATTAATAAGGTAACTAGAGAATTAAAATTAAATCACTGTTGTAAAACTTTCAGTTCATGAAAATAGACACCCAGGTATCGAAAAGCTCACATCCATTATCTCTGGTCAAATTGTTAGGCTGTTTCAGAATTTCAATAGCTTCTCGAATCTTCCTTGTATACAAATTCCTATCGTCAGGGACGGCGGAAGCGGGCCTTCAACTCCTGCAATGAAGGCGGGCGCTGAGATAAAAAGGGCGCCCGGCGCCCCGCCGAACAGCTACATATTTACAAATGCGACAAAATTCACGGTAAAAAGGATTATCAACCCTGTTGTAAAACTATAAACAAGTTTTGTGACTAGAACGATAAACATGATTCTCGTACCATAATAGAAATGCAATATGATTAATGCAAATTTGTTTACTTACAATGAAAAGCTTAAGGTTAAACTGTTAAGCAGTCTTGAGAATAATTTTCTTGGTATTCGGTCCATTATTTTAAAGAGAAGTTTCTGGTACTGCTGCCATAACTTTAACCCATTTTAAGTTAGCATGTAGATCTAATTAATAATTTGTATATAAGGATACAATTCAGTACATTAAATTACCTAATAAATTAATTTCATTATTAAAACGAACGTTATCAAAAACTATAGTAAGAGATACATTAATGCAGAATATGATTTCCACTTTAAAAGTAAATCAAGCAGTCTTTTAATAAAATAGTGTAGCGTCCCTCAGGTACCCTATCTTGAATTGTGTACTTTGAACTTATTTGAATGAATGCAAATTCAAGAACAAAACAATCGCTAAATGATTTATCTTGACTTTACTGGCACTAAAGTTACTATTACTCAAATTAATTGCTTGCCTTACTTTGACTTTCCTGCCAATAATTAAAACATTAGAATTTATTTACAGGTCTGATATTCAATTACTCGCAAACCTCAAATCTGATCAAACGAAGTGGCCGTCTAGTGGTAGGTACGTTGTGCTATTTGAATTAGATAGTTTGGATGAGGCAAGTGTTGCTTTATGTGGGGCAGGAAAAAAACTACTCAAATTAAAATTAACGAGCTTTGCGTAATGGTGGTTCAGTCCGTTAATATACTATTGTGGGAAGGAACCACCAATAAAATAAATCAGATCATCAAAAAAAAACAATGAAAGGGTTAAATATGTAACAAAACATTATTAAATCCGGTTAAAGTGCGTACAAAATTAGAACATTAAGAGAAAAATAAATAAAAAGCAGTTTAGTTACACATAAGCACAATAAAAAAAAACATGTAGTCACACCCACAATTGTGTCATAAATAATCAGAATAAAAATCGCAATACCAAACATGTGGCCCTTTAAAACCAATCATGCGGGTCTTTAAGTAAATAAGCACATAAAACAATAAAACAAATTACGGTACATATAAAACACAACAACAGTAAAATTGCACAGGTGACAATAAGGTAAAGGCAAGGACAAAAGGAAATAGACAAGGAATTTACACGTACACAATTGTTTAGTGACTACTAAAGCACAAAATACAGACGTAAAATTACAATAAATTTCATACATAGAGAAATTAGTTCGCAGGCAAATAAGTCTACTTAACAAACTGACAACAAAACTCATTAAACAAAGCCTTACAAGGGTAACTTGTGAATAGATCATAACATCGTAACCGATATATAAGGTTGAGTGCGTTAGAAAAATACAGGGCCCCTTTCTCAGGTTACACATTCATCTATACAACAATAAAAACAATAAAAATAAAAGTCGAGGTGTTTAATAGTCATCTGAACCCGGGAGTATGAACACACTCGGCAATTGCACATTACAATTAATAACCAAAGCGGTATCCTCCACTCGTTCGCCCACGCCTCGCCTTTACACAAATATAAATATAAACAACAAACAACAATGCTAATTCACAAATACAAGAGTGAGGGAGCCTTGTACTGTCTTTTATTTATCAGATTTCAGATTAATGAGCCTGCGTGCGAATGAGATACGTTTGCAAGGCAATGCTCGATTTTTAATACGTTATATACGCTTGTAAAATTATTTGCTGCCAGCCTTAATTTACATAAAAATATATACTTACACTTGAATACATTCCCTTTAGTTAAACACTTTAGCACCAACACGGCGAGTGAAGATACGCGGTTTAAAACTCGGTGCCGCGATGATTAATTACAGATTAATTTTTGGAAAAATTTACATTAAAACATACACAAAAAGAAAAGAACGAATTAGCGTTTTAGTTTTGCTAAAAGGTACACGACAAAAATACTTATAGACCGAACGGTGTACAAGGGGCGTTTCTAATTAAAACAAATCAAAGCGTCTGACTCAATCAAAATTTCAACAGCAACTGCCCTCCCCTCTGGTTTAAAACTAACCATGTCTACTCCCGAAAATCAATCCCCGTCTTTCAAAAGTAAAAAAAAAACTAGAAACATTAATTTACGTTGGAACAGTTTCATATTAATTATTGCTCGACATCTTAATTTTAAAAATATGCATTCGTCGTAACAAGCGCTACATTAAGGTCTCAAGTTTCAACGTACCCACAAAGATATCTTTTGATCGCGGTCTCTACCGACAGAATTTATTATTACATTTGTGAAGTTTTTACCACAAGAATGTGCGTACAGAGACTTTCAAAGATTCGTTACACTACCTCAATAAAGGCAGTTCGAGCTAACATCTGTTTCTGTCCTAACATGTTTATATATATATATATATATATATATATATATATATATATATATATAAATTACGTAAAATACAGAAAATAAAATATCCAGAAAACATTATTATATTACGACTTAATATATAATAAAATATATCAAACACCGTTAACCCTTCTATCGTGGTAACTACTGCGATTTGAACATGTTTATTATAATAATAAAATTTTCACGGTCCGCTATCTACAATACCTAAGTATAAAAAACAAACATTATCAAACAAAGCTCGTTTAAATTAAATAAAAATTATTATTAATTTTATTAAACACATAAATAAAAACTGCTAGAGTATCGCGCTAACCAACTGCACTATCGAGATTCAAGCCCCAATCGATGTAAATTTTGTCTTTAGGTATGTACAACTGATGTAAATTCTAATTATAATGAGATTACAATCAAATTACTTGCATTAATGGAATGTGAATCTGCAATATCGCAAGGGTTCACACATATCAAAGCAACTTGACTAATACTAAATTAGTTCAATAAAGTTGTTAACAATTAGATTTACGATTGAATAAGGGTGAAATTAGCATAGGTTTCAGTAATTACACCTTAGGTGTCCTTGTGTTTTGTAAAAAAGATTTTGGCGATTCCATGCTTTACCTAATCCTCGAAAACACTTGCATAAACATATTTTTTGTAGAATTTTAAATTTGTGTTTTTTACTTTTCCTATAGTTACGAATTTTGTGAACGGGGTTACCTGATTACCCCGCTTGGTCGGCCGAGATCGACTCGAAACTTGCAGAAATGGGCCGTGTGCGATATTCGCTGCTGCATAAATTTGTTCTCAGTTCATTCGGTAACTTCGTAGTGTAACCATGGCGTGTAAATATTTGACGGGTGATAAATTACGAAAAATCATAGAAGAAAATGACAGTGATTTCGAATATGATATTAGCGATGAAGATGAAAGTGGTACAGAAGATAACGTAGAAGAGCAAATAGAGATTCCGGATGAGAGTGATGTAGATGATAATTCTGAAATTGAAATTCCTGCAGAGTCTGTAACATTTTATACGTCAAAGTCTGGTTTCACTGGCAATCTATAATTGAACTAAAAGACGTGCTCAATAATTTTGATAAATGCATCTGTTGGTACTCAAAATGATAGGTAATGCACATAAAGCTTAAATTTTGTATAATCTGTTTATTTTAGTTTACATTTACTTACTAATTTAAGCTGTTTTCACTGATGCAATTCATCATATTGCAAGATAAAAGTCATAATTTTGAAAGATTATCACTGTGGCTATAATAACACGAAGCAAGTAAATGCAAGATAAAGAGTAGATATAGTTTGCAAATTTACTTTGTTACAATATCAGTACAGAAGTTTCATCTTATCTGACATGTACTTTCATTATGTTTATCAAACAGATATCTTTGAACAGAAACAGTTTATCAGTAATCCGAAACAGAGAAGTAAATCAAGATAAATAGAACTAGTATGCAAATCTAGATTATCAGATATATCATTCATATCTTAAATCAGCTTAAATAAAAACAGTAACAGAAATCAGTATGATATGCAATTAGTAATAGAATATCATACAGTATCAGTATCAGTATCAGTATAGTAATCAGTACATATCATATCAGTATCAGATCAGTATCAGATCAGATCAGTATCAATGTCATCAGTATCAGTATCAGTATAGTATCAACTATCAGTATTCAGTATCAATCAGACATATCAGATCAGATCAGTATCATCAGTATCAGATCAATTATGTCATCAGTATAATCAGTATCAGCATCAGTATCAGTATCATATCAGTATCAGCTATCATAATAGTATCAGTATCAGCATATATTAGCAATCAGTATCAATGTATCAATATCAAGTATCAGTAGTCAGATATCAGATAGATTCAGTATCAGATATCAGCATCAGCATCAGATCAGTATCAGTATCAGTCATTCATAATCAGTAATCAGTATCAGCATAATCATATCAGTATCAGTATCATAGATCATATATAAGATTATATGTCAAGATATGGTAAACTTCCGTTAGTTTTCAAGGTAAACTGGATGCTAGGATGTATACCATTTATGAACATTAAAATTTATGTAGTGCTTCTTCTCCATGTCTCCGAATAGCAAATGTGTTATTTACATATAACTAAAGGTCTTTTAGGTGCATTTTGTAAAGCTAATGTTTCAAATTTTTCTATGTGAAAATTAGCTATAACAGGATTAATAGGTTCTAAATTATGTGTTTTGTAACTGTGGTTTCCTATTAGTGGAGTTGATCGGCCTATTTCCACAGTTTATGCTGATCGGCCTATTTCCACAGTTTATGCTGATCGGCCTATTTCCACAGTTTATGATGATCGGCCTATTGCCACAGTTTATGATTAATAGGGCTACCCATTGCTACACTACCAGTCTGTTGATAGAATTTATTATTCCACTGAAAATAAGTCGTAGTAAGACAGTCCTAAAAAGAATTGTTATATCGTTTGGAAGAATATAATCAATAGATCAAAACTGACCATTATATCACCCGCTTCAATTTTGAAATTATTATTTTTTTCAATGAAGGCGGTGGAATTTTTAATATAAGATGTTTTGCAAGACTGTATGTAGGAGAAGCAATTGCACTAACAATAGGTCTTGGTAGACTATAGTTTTGGTGAAAGAGCGTCAGAGTTCGTTAGTTTCTTTTTTATTTCTTCAGGAATAGATGATAATTTAATAAGTTCTTTTGTTTTCAAAAGAAACTTTTTGTGGGATCTTTTGGTTGTTGACGATAAGTCTGTGGTTCCAGCAGTTGGTCTACTTTAATGTTATAGTCGTTCACACTTAATATAAACCTATAACAAAAATTTAAAAACGATTAAGGTCACCTAAAAATGTTTCAAACCCATTATCATCTTCCGAAGTGTACAAGTTATTCTGTTTGTCGTAAAGTATACATCGGAACTACAAAACGTAGATTAGGTCAAACAGAGGAATCTGCGGTAGCTGAGCATGCTTTAAGTAATTTAAATCATGACATTCAATTTGATAATATGGAAATATTGTCAAGACAAACTCATTATTATTTTCGTTTACAACTTGAAGTTGTTGAGATATACAGATCTGGTCAGGATTTTAGTGTGTATACAAAACGCGCATTTCCGTCTCTACTCTCCCACTTAACTGCTAGATACTCGAGATCAGGTCATATTTTTAGTGCTGTGTTGTTTCCTAGACCTTGAAGTAATGCTTTACCAATTAAAGGTTTAAAATACCACATCACTATAATTTAACGTATGTAGTTAATATATAAAATTATATTAAACGTACTATTGTGTTTTCACTGTAAAATAACACCTACATTTATTAACAAAGCTACTTCTTTTTTAGATATGACCGAGCTAGTAGCGCAGGGGTTACACGACCTGCTTATCATTCGGGAGGTAATGGGTTACCGTCTACCTTGTATGAGGTTTTTTCAGGGGGTTTTCCTGATAAACATGTAGCGACATGGTCACTGCGTATATCCACAACATGTACGGCTACTTGGGCAAATTTTCTTAAATTTGCCCTTTAATTATGACATTTTTCACTATTAGCCTTCGACCGTTAGAGGGTGTTCTGATTTGTCAGCTTTTTCAAGGCAGTTTATTTGATTAAGGATTTAGTTATTCTTTACTAAAATTGTATTCCATAGTTGACTATGCGTTTATCAAACTGTTGTATTAATAACAGGCGCTTTCAATTTTCATATTTGATGAAATTGTTTCAACATCTTAAACATTTCTAAAATATTTTAATACTACTGAGGACGATAACTGTAAGTGTTACCGAAATGTTTAGATTTTTATAAGCATAAATGCGAAAATACACCATTAAAAACCCAAAAAAGCTCAGTATTTTAAATATGTGTAATAGTGGTGAAAGTTTACATTTTCAAACATATGAGATGTAGATTGAATCAACCAGAGAAATCTGCCATAACTGAACATACGTTAAATAATTTGAATCATAACGTTAAATTTGAGCTATTGAAGTATATAAACACCCTAACAACTTAACCAAGTAACAAAAAAAATTTCCGATTAAATAGGTTTTGGAATTTTGTATTTGCAAAAAGACAAAATGGTATGCCTTAATTTTGATTTTAATTCTCGGTATGTCTAGGTTTTTTGCTGTATTTTTTCTAGACCTCGAGGTAAATGCTTTACCAATTAACTATAGCTGTGGGAAATATTAAATGAATATGGGCTAAATAAAGGTCTAATAAACGGAATAAGGGCAGTATACAACGGTAACCGGCCATATGTTAGGGTGATAGGATGTAAGTGAATACTTTAATATTGAGCAAAGAGTGCGACAAGGCTGTGCGATGTCACCGTGGTTGTTCAATGTATACATGGGTAAATGTGTTAGACAAGCATGTACCCATACAAATGGTGTAATGGTTGGTGACGTAAATGTATAACTTCTGGTGTATGTAGATGTCACAGTCTTATTAAGTGACTGTGCGGATGAGCTATAAACTGCTCTGAGGAAGTTTAGTACAGTCTGTGAGGGCATGGACCTAAAGGTAAACGTGAACAAAAATAAGATTGTGGTGTTCAGTCGAGAAGGTGCAAAGGAGGGTAGAGTATTTACTCTGCAAGATGAAATTGTGGAGCAAGTGGACTAGTTGGTATGTTTTTTTTTATGATTGTGGACCTGAAGAGGCTAAATTTGGCCTATTATGCTAAAGCACTCAGGAACATTTAGGAGGATGGATAGAGGGATAATGAATTTCCAATAGATGCCTATGAACAGCTACCTTAAATTTTCTCATATCATAAGTGAGAGGAAAACAGGAACTAGAGATCATTCCAGAGTTTAGAAGCCGTGTAAAAAATGTGTCGACCGTTTGGTACGACAAGTGGAGATTTGTACTGCATACTGATGATGTGAATGAGCGACCGAGTGTTTTTCGCAAAGATAGCCCGACATGGTATCAAAGAATATAATTCAGCAGCACAATAGCCGTTGTAATAACGATAATACAAAGAAAGAACTGAAACCATGCTTCTATGCTCAAGGGACTGTATGTGAGTAGTTAAGGACGGGCCATTTATAAGCTAATCGTCTTTTGAATACGATCAACGATATCGAGAGCGTATTGGGGAGCACTAACCCAGAGGTGAGAATTATATTCCAGATGAGGCCGAATTTGGGCCTTATACAGCAGAAGGAGTTGTCGAGAGGTAAAGTACTGCTTAGGTCTGTACAAAACGCCTATTTTACGAGCAGATGTTTTGGTAGCTGACAGAGATGGTCAACCATGAGATTTGAAGATACAGTCATACCCAACAGAGTAATAGAGTCTGAAAACTTAAGAACTGAGCCATTCATACTTACAAGAGGAAATGATCGATCTTTTTGGCGACAAAGTCAACACTGAGTTTTGTTAGCATTAAATTTAACTAGATTATTGCTTCCCATTCGAGAATACGTTGAATGTCTTTCTTGATTGAATTTGCCATTTCAGCTTTAATTTCTTGATTTGACATAGAAGGTGGATTATCACTATAAATAGAGTGAGATGAACTACTGCGAAGAGTGCTATCGTCAGCAAAGCAATGGATGGGGTTAGTTGTTGAAGAAATAAGGTCATTTATGTACAGCAGAAAAAGTTAGGCGCTATAACGGATTCCTGTGGTACGCCCGCGTTAATGCTAACTTCTTTTGAAAAAAAGCCATCACCTACGATACGTATTCGTCTTTTATCAAGGAAACTAGAAACCCAGTTGATGAGCGTATCGTTTAACCCAAACGAGGTGAGTTTGGCAAGTAAACACTTATGCTAAACTTGGTCAAATGCCTTTGAGATATCCAAAGCGACTTCAACTGTTTCACCGGACTGCTCTACTGTATTGTTCCAAACTTGGGTCACATATGAAAGAACGACTTTGCCTAAACCCGTATTGGTGGTCACTAAGGAGTTTGTTAGTTTCAAGGAACGTGATCAGTTGCTGATTGATGACTTTTTCCATGATTTTAGACAAAATGGAAGTGATGGCAATTGGTCGGTAGTTTGAGGGATCGGTCTTATCGTCTTTTTTGGGTAGAATGTTGGTATAATGAAAGGCGAGATTGGACGAAGTGTCAATGCTGAAAGGAAAGTGATTGGAAGTATGTGGATGATTATGAGAAACGAAAGCATGAACGTAGCTGCAAAACCAGCAATGGCGTGTTTGTCCCGTCAGTACTGTATGGAAGTGAGACATGTGTATGTCAAAAAAAGCACGAAAGAAAAATAAATGCCGTGGATATGAGATTCTTGAGTAGCACATGTGGTAAAACGAGAAGGGATAAGATAAAGAATGAATGTATAATGGGCGAGGAAAAGATAATGGTGGATAGATATAAAAGTATTACATTACTTTGGTTGGTCACATTGAAAGAAGAAACAACGCAAGATTAACGAAGCAAATATATGTGGGTGAGGTTAGAGGTAAGACCGGGTCTGGTAGGCCGCGTAAAACTTGGCTGAATGTAGTAGAATGTATGACAAAAATAAAAGGACATGTCAGAGATGATGTATGAATCTTGCGAAAGCTAGGGAGGTATGACGAGATAGGAAAGCATGGAGAAAGATTGTGAATAAAAAATAAATAAGAGGCAGGGATTGTTTTGCCTCTCCGCAAGGGAATGGTGTGAATGTTAAGTTATCACAGCATTGCATTAATTTAACATATGTAGTTAAAATTAAAATAAGATTAAACATACACATTATGTTTTCATTATATAATAGCGATTACATTCCTTCAATATCGACGGAAAATTATTTCTTTGTTGGATTTGTTATTTGAGTTAAGATTTTAATTGTGAATACTTTTACCACTTTAAAATTAAACGTTTTCATAAGTTTAATTAAATTTTGGACTTACACTATAATTTGATTAAATTTTGTTAAATTTGTTTTTGGATTGTGACATTTTTCATTGTTAACCTTCGTCCGATAAAGGGTGTTCCAATTGTCATTTTCAAGGCGGTTTAGCAATATTTAATCTATTAAGTATATTAATAAACATATAGAACATTAAAGTGCGGCATATACGTTTCCTAACAATTGTAGCCGATTTACATTTACGTTCTTAGATTACAGGTATTTATTAGACATTTTACATGATTTTCAAAAACTATTAATAAAAAATACACGTTTTCATACCCAAAAGCTAAGTATCTTTGTTATGTTGTTATTATAACACCTATTATGTTATTGAATTTATTTTAATTTATGCACTATAAACATTATTATTTATTATGATTGTTATTATTTGGTTATATTGCGCATTTTACTAATTAATAGCATTTAGAATTTTTTTCAGTTCTAATTGGTTTAAAGCTACATTCTTCAAATTTTTAGTTAATTTACTACGATAATTAGGAAGTTTTCTAATCTAAATTTTGATGTGTAGTGCATGTCCACCAACACAAATATTTGTGGAAAAAAAACTGCTCTTTTTATGTTAGAGTTAGTTTTTCTTTAATGTAGTATTACTCAATATTAATTTACACTATTTATGTGAATAATGAAAGGAAAAAGTAATAGACCTTGTGGTTATGTAGTTAAAATACTAATTGGAATAAGTATAATGAGAGGAAAAATCAATCAAATGATCAGGCGATAAAGTCGAAGGAAAAAGATGATTCATTAGAAAAAAAAGACTGTCTTGTTACGGTGATATAACGTTTGCCTTATTTAATTTATGTTGCTTGGATAAATACTTAAATACCTGAAAGACATTATCAAGAAGTATTTGCATTGTAAATGAAGTAACTAAATGCAAAATTTTAAAAAAATAGTAATTTACAATTAATAATGAATTAATAGTAGATACCTAATAAATACTATGTAAATAAAAATTTTATACCATGTTTTTCCTTATTCGCATTCAACAAGTCTACTGTGCGTTAATTGAGTATTCAGTTTCTTTTTTCAAACATTGACATATAGGTAACCCGTTACCATTTTTTTAAACCAGTGGTAAACCGGTTGTACAACTAGTTCAGTTCCAAATTATCTTTACGTTGATATTGCCGTAAGAGACTACCTACGAAGACCAACACACGTATGCTTGGTTGAATGTGTAGGTGAAGTTTAATATCAAAGATATTATCTTTTCTTCGACTTCATCTGAATATAGAAGTAGACAGAATAATACCTATCACGTTTACAATTTAATCCACTTGCTTCACCATTCCCATTTGCAAACATCAATTTGTTTTAATAGAAAAATTATTCCATTTCGTTTTCCACACTTTTTCATTTCATTCACATCTTTTAAATTTAAATTATTCTTCCGGAGGAACAGGTGTTTTAATTATTAATGTAAATCAATAAATTTTCGTATAAAGAATTTATTGTTTATGTTATGCATAATCAAATTAAACGAAAACCCACATAACAGCATGACCTAATACGTATGAATTAATGTAGTGAATGGAGGAAAATATGTAAAAGCGATTAAAGGTAAAATGCTACTTTTTTATTGATGTTGTTTATTTGGAAAGTGAATAAAAAAGGTAACAAACTATATGCACAAAGACATTCGAATTACGTCATACCTATTTGACCTTTTTTTAATGCATATTAAGTAAGCTAAAAATATAAGTATTATTATCTAACATTACACGTAATATTCTAAAAATGATTTATATTTTTAGATTTGATCTTAGAATTGATTATAGGTAATAACAGAAATCAATAAACTCTTAATTGGAACTGTGTTAGACTGTAAAGGACCTTTTATGTAAAAAAGAAATACGGACATGGACGCATCACCCGATGAGTTTGAAAGGAGAGGGAGAAATTTCTTTTAAATTAGATACAAAGCGACAAATTTAGTGGTTGTTTATGGTAAGTTTTTAGGCGTACCATGGCATAATACGGTAATGTCAAAAAAAAATTAAAAAATTCTATTTAATTCTGTATTTTACTTCGGTTTTTAAAAGTAAGGGTAAAGGTGATAGTCGTTGGCACCTTTGTTCTGTCAGAGTTCGCTTGGAACTTATAATTTCGTTATTTGTCAATTTACACCAAACATTTCAAAGAAAGAGATAGCCGGGATTGTGTGCTCGTCAGTTACTGATGCAATATGTAGTATCGATAATGTTTTCTGTCCGAATTAAAGATAAATAGAGGTATATGACAAAAAACGTAGTCGTTGGCACATTAACGACAGTGCTTGGCTGGTATATACAGGGTGTGGCGCGAAGAGTTTTGATTAAAAGTAATGGCGGATACAGTTATGTTAAAAATCTGAAATTACGAAGCTGTAGGTTATGGATGACGCTGAGTTCAAATATAATATTGTCCTGAATGTGGCACTTTCGGTTATACCGGAAGTAGACGTCAACTTTTTTATTTTATTTTCAAATTCTGCATGAAATTCTAGATAAAATTTGTGCACAATCTCCTATACCAAAAATGAAGTATTTTCGAGATATTTCGATTTTTTTTTAAATTTTGTAAAACCTAGTCCACATTGAATAACGATATCTCCATTAATAACGAAGCTAGTGACGTGAAATTGTAACCAATAAACAACAAGCGCTTGCCCGTTAACTCCATATATCCATCTCATTGATATTTCATACAGGGTGTTTTAAACTTAGCCACCAACATGCACAATTTAAATCATTTATAAGTTGCTTACTTTAAATAGAACACCCTGCATTTTATTACATTTTCCGCTGTATTTTTTTAAGCCAATTCGTTTGGTATCAGTATTCCCTATACCTAAATCCAACCACTTTTGAGATATTTCATTATCTTAGTTAAAACATAACAACACTTAATTATTTCAACATTAGTAAAGGGTAGGCCATGGCTGTCAAAGATTTGATAGTTAGAACGTTAATTGTTTATGTTGTTTTGACAGTTTTCTTTACCAGTTTGTATTTCATAGTAAATAATGGCAAATGTAGGATTTACTAATGATGATTTTTTAAATCTTATTATTATTTACGGCGAGTGTAATAGAATTGTTGAACGGACTTGCCGTGTTTTTGCAGAAAGATATCCAAATCGACCAAATGCAACTGGTGATATTGTAAGAAGATTGCTTAAAACTGCGTCAGTTTGGTCAATTTAAGACAAAATTAATAAAATAAACCACTAGTGGACAGTGACATAAACGAAATTAATGTTTTGGGTTGTTTTACAGCCTCTCCAAATGCCTCCATTAGAGATTGTGAGAGATCTTACTTTGTCGACGAGAACAATTCATCGCATTTAAAAAAAACACAAATGGAAACCATTTTCATATCATTTGGTGCAAGACTTACAATTAGGTGATCTTCCTCGAAGGGTAGAATTCTGTGAATGGTTTTTAATGAAAACCCAAGAGGATAAAAACTTCATAAAAAAAGTTATATGGTGTGCGAAAATGGATTATTTAATCGACATAATTCCCATTTTTGGTCTAATGAAAATCCACATGTTAGTAGAGAATGTTATTTCCAAGATAGTTGAAGTTTTAATGTTTTTTGTGCAATAAAAGACGATAACATTTTATGATGAAAATTTAAATGGTACAAGATATTGCCACATTTTAGAAGAAGCCATACGACCGGCGTTACAGAGTTTAAGAAATGGAGACGCGGCTTCAGCTTGGTATCAGCATTAATAATAATAATCATAACTTTAGGCCTGTTGCTCAGCATCTTTACGACATGTTTGGTGATAGATGGATTGCCAATCAGGGTCCGTTTCGTTGGCCAGCTCGCTCTCCTGATTTGGCTCCTCTAGATTTTGGTATTTGGGGTTACATTAAAAATCAGGTATTTTCCAAACCTGTTACGACAAAGGAAGATATGATGCAGAGAGTCTTACTTGCTTTTAATTCTCTAACACCCGACCATATTTCCAGAATTACAAGACATAACTTAATGAAAAGGATTCATAAATGTTTAGAAGTAGATGGTGCTAATTTTGAACACTTATTATAAAACTTTATTTGTTTAATATTACATTTAGTTATTTTTGTTTGTAAGTTATCTAATTAAATTAATACAAAATACCTAGTCAACGTTTTTAATGATATCCACAATTAATAATCCTTTCAGGCTATTGGTTACTTTTCAGAATTAATAACTTATGAAAAATATCACCTTAAATAATGGAAATCATGGCCTACCCTTTACTAATGTTGAAATAATTAAGTGTTGTTATGTTTTAACTAAGATAATGAAATATCTCAAAAGTGGTTGGATTTAGGTATAGGGAATACTGATACCAAACGAATTGGCTTAAAAAATACAGCGGAAAATGTAATAAAATACAGGATGTTCTATTTAAAGTAAGCAACTTATAAATGATTTAAATTGTGCATGTTGGCGGCTAAGTTTAAAACACCCTGTATGAAATATCAATGAGATGGATATATGGAGTTAACGGGCAAGCGCTTGTTGTTTATTGGTTACAATTTCACGTCACTAGCTTCGTTATTAATGGAGATATCGTTATTCAATGTGGACTAGGATTTTTTGAAAATTTAAAAAATCGAAATATCTCGAAAATACTTCATTTTTGGTATGGGACACTGTGCACAAATTTTATCTAGAATTTCATGTAGATTTCGAAAATAAAATAAAAAATATTAGGTTCCATTTAAAATAACAAAGTTGACGTCTACTTCCGGTATAACCGGAAGTGCCACATTCAGGACACTATTATATTTGAACTCAGCGTCATCCAAAACCTACAGCTTCGTAATTTCAGATTTTTAACATAACTGTATCCGCCATTACTTCTAATCAAAACTCTTCGCGCCATACCCTGTACAATAATTGGCATTCTGCACTTGTAGCTAGAAACTGGTAAAAAACGGAAAACTGTTTCAAGTAAATAAATAGGTAGGCATTAGAAATTATTTATTATAAAACATAAACATGTTATTAAGTTAGGAACTGAAAATTGATAAAAATTCTTATAAAAGTATCAAATATTTTTTCAACAATTACCACACAAATTGGTTAGAAAAAGTGTTTTGAACCAAACATTTTACATAAAATTGTATTGGTTACAATTTCACGTCACTAGCTTCGTTATTAATGGAGATATCGTTATTCAATGTGGGCTAGGATTTTTTCAAAATTTTTAAAAATGTCTAAATATCTCGAAAATTTTTGGTATAGAACATTGTGCACAAATATTTTTTCAACATTTACCACACACAAATTGGTTAGAAAAAGTGTTTTGATCCAGACATTTTACATAAAATTGTCTCACACAATTAGAACATTTGCGCCCAACATTCTGTAAAGTAATGTTAAATGTACACTGGTAACACGTGCCTTTTACCACAAACATTTTTCTCTTTGTTTCGCATACCGACAACTGTTTTTTGGATACTGATGCCTTATATAATGTCTCCCTATTTTTTTCTTCAGCACATTCCCCACTTTCAGCCCTATTTTTCTCTTCAACACATTCCACCCTTTCAGAAACCTTTTTTGTATCTGTTATGTTTTCTTTGTTTACCTGTAGGGGCTTTATTGTTATATCCTGGATAAGCCTTGTTTTTCTTCACTACCTAAAAGTTTTTGTTCCTGATTTTCACTTTTAGGTACACTTTCGTTTTTTCTTAATTTAGATTTGGGTCCTTCGGTTTTTTTCTTATTTCGTGCTTCTTTTCTTGCTTCTTTTTCTTTTTCTTTACTTAGTTTTTCCTCTGCCTTTTTCTTATTGATTTTTTTTTCCATTTTTCCGATGATATTACGAACGGTACACGTTCAATATTATTTTTGTTTTGCCTTTTAGGAGATTCAGGCCACCATAGCATTTTTGATATTTTTTGTTCAGTAGGTGCGTTATTGAACAATACGTTACATTCGCTTTCTTTACGGTCAGGTCCGCAATTGCTAAAGGATGTTTCATTCTGTATCTCATTAAGTGGAATCGCAGAAATTATCGACGGTTGTTCTCCATGTTCAAGGTCAGCTGAATCTTCTAAATCTGTGTGATTATAGTCTCCAACTTCATACATTATTATTACGTTAGTGTTAGGCTCATCAGTCTCCATTTTCTGAACATCTTCATTTCCATCAATGACGTCCTGTGAGTGATTTGTGGCTTCAAAATATATTGGCATGTTTTCAATGCCAAACGGCAAATCATCAATATGTTCTGTTTCAAAATATTTGGTTATTTGGAGTAGTTTTTCTTTATATAGATTATTATGTTCATCTGTGTTTAGTCTAGTTAGTGATTCTGTTACATCATTACTAAGTATTTCTTTACACTTTTCTTAACTCAGTAGAACTCCTGGTTTGTTGTCTTTCCCATATGATGTAGTAGCTGAAGTAGCAGTAAATGAACCAAAACATTTTGAATAATTTATATTATTCGGATTCCACGGAAACAAACCCGTTGCTCTAAAGCCTTTTATTATTGTAGGTGACTTAAGAGAAGTGCTAACAACCTTATGCAATAAGGGAGCAACATTTTCTTTGGTAAATTGCATGTCTGGATGCTGTCGTCTCCATTCTAAGATTCCACTTTGACCACCCTGACTTAAGAGGCTTAAACGCAGCAACGTCGGCTGGTTGTAACACTTTTGTTGCATTTGGGTACAAATAAATTAATATTATTCCCAGATTGGTGCACAACTCACTTACTTGTAGTGTAAGATGTGTCGTATGTCCATCTATAAAAAGGACTACTGGCTTTTTGACGTTATTTGCCTCTAGGTTGGGAATAAATACATTTTCAATATACTCGTAAAACAGAGACGACTTCATCCAGCCATTATCGGAATATCCAATTCCTCAGTTCGGGTCGGAAACAGATTTTAGAATTTCTGGCGGGGGTTTTCTTTTGTATGGGTAAATTATCATCGGGGGTGTTATGTTATGTTAAGTTAGTTTCATCCCCATTGAAAATCCTATCTCCATCCTCCAAGATATTCTTTAAACCATCATTATCTAGCTCAGGGACAAAATAAAAAATGAATGCATAATTACAGAGTGTGGTGAGGAAAAGACGATGATGGATAGATATAAAAGTAGTACATTACGTTGGTTTGGTCACATTGAGAGAATGAACAACGCAAGATTAACGAAACAAATATATGTAGGTTAGGAAACTGGCCTACGTAAAACTTTGCTAATGTAGAACCTATGATGAAGGAAAGAAAGATAAAGTTTTAAAATAAAAGGACATATCAGAGACAATGTATGAATCTTTCAAGCTAGAGGTATGAAATAGAAAGCATGGAGAAAGATTGCAAATGAAAATAAATAAGAGGCAGGGATTGTTTTGCTACCTGCAAGGAATGCTAATTGTTAATGTTAAGTTATTTTCAATTGTCTTAAACCAGTTCCTAATAACTTTTCACATATACAACCACTTGGGAGTCACAGCTTTCACGTCCTTATGTAATGTTCAGGGTGTCTCTTGATGAAAGCTTTATACCACTTTAGCAGGTAAATTATCGGAAAGGTGTCTTTTCTTTGTCTTTGTAATAAAATGTTGACACTTTAAGATCATCAATTGTAGAAATCTCTTTTGAGACTTGATAATCCATCTGAAAAAATAGTTATTTAATAAAACTTAATTGTATAAATATAAGTTCATTACCTACTAGAACTGTTTTTTTTCTGACAGGTATGTGGGACTAATCCTGGTTTTTTAAATTTGTCTCATTCTAAATTGGATTGTCGATCAGGAATACCAAACTGTTTCGACGCTTTTAGTTTTGACATTGCATTTTCACGCGTCAACTGCAGCCGTTATTTGATTTTTCTACCCATGCTAAAGTATTAAAACAATAAATTTCGATAAAAATAATGGACTGCTACGATTAATAAACTAGTTAGTCATTGGTACTAGGGTGCCAACGATTAGTAAACCAAAGTTTCAGTGGTTGTCATCAACGTGCCAAAGACTGCTACAAGTATATTTTATGATTACAGTGGTTGGCACCAAAAATTTTTAAGGTTATAATTGATGTAGACACGTTTTAAGACAAATGTATACCACATTAATATAATGTTCCTAAAGACTGTGTATAAAATAAAACCTCATAGCAGTAATTCTTATACTAAATATTAACATTTGCTACTTACCTTAAACTGCTTAACAACTAGTGTAACTAGCAGAAATTTATGTCTCAATTGCGCGGTTTCTATTATGTCATTCTACCATTGACAACTTAATATCCACTAATGGAACAAACTGAGATATCGACAGCTAAGATTTCAAACTTAACAAACCGAAATTTACTAAAGGCAAAGGCAAATCACAAAACTGTTAAAATTTAATATTTTTTACACTATGCCAACGACCATGGCACTGGCGAGCACTGTCACCCTTACCCTAGTTAACGAAATAGCGAGCGAAACGTTACTCATTTTTCCATTAAATGCACCATTCGTAAAATATCTGGGTGATACTTAAAAAATTCAAGGCAATTTATTTATTCATTTATGTATGTCTAGGTTTTTTGCTGTGGTTTTCCTAAACCTTGCAGCAAATGCTTTACCAATTATATGTTAAATTACCACAGCACTATAATTTAACATAAGTAGTTGAAATTAAGATTAAAATTAAAAATTACAAAAAACGTCTGCATTATGCTTTTCATTGTTAATAACACTTATTGATAAAGGTATCTCTTTGTTAGATTTAACTGGATTATTTTGATGTCATGTTTATATTTGCGAATGCTTCTATCATTTTGAAATTGAAGTTTTTCACAACTTTACACTTACATCATAACTTGATTAAATTTTGTAAAAAGTGTTTTTTGGCTGACATTTTTCATTGTTAGATTTCGTCGTAGAGTGTTCTGATGTGTCATCTTTAAGGCAGTTTAACAATATTTAATTTTTAATGACCTAGTTATTCCTTACTAAAATTTAATTTTATAGTTGGCTTTATACGTTTCTCAAACTGTTATATTAATAGCAGGCTGATGTTTATGTTTTAATTTTTCAACTTTGACAAAATTGTTTACATCTTTAACAATGTTTAACAAATATTACTACTGACGAAGATAACTGCAAGTGTTATCGAAACGTTTAGATTGTATAATTTAAAATACACCATTAAAAAACCCAAAAAACGTAAGTCTTTTATTAAGTTTGTGTTTGTTGACTGTATAGGGATGGTCTTAGAATTTTCCTGCATCAGAAACCAACTGATTGTCGTATGAGGCGACTAATAAAATTGGTGTGGAAGGAGCGGCCAGGAACGGTTTCTCCAACTGCTTGCAAGAGTGCAGTTGGTGAAACCGTACCTTACGCCCGAGCTGGGATTTGATGACCGTATGATTATTTTTGGAGTGAAGCGAGTGAGTGGCGACCGTTTTGTTTTTGTTGTGATTTATTTTATTGGTTGAAGATTGTAAATGGGTAATTTCTTGTATTTTGCTTAACCACATGTTTAAATTTTCTTTATTTTTCTAGAATATATATATATATAGATATATATTTTGGAGTTTTTTTCTTCCTTCCCTCGGGTCCCTCTACCTAGCTGGTTCCGGAGACACTGCAGTCTTTATGGCTTACTGTGTTTTCCCT